>MU558303.1:2160633-2173312 GCA_024362625.1 Silurus asotus | reverse complement strand
ACACACACACACACACACACACACACACACACACACACACACACACCTCAATATAATGACCTTTAGTAATCAATGCAACTTTAATCTCAAACATTAACTTATAATATGTGTTGATGCTTTGAAAATTCCCATTTTGAATCAAGAAAATAAATCTATCACATCAACTTGCCCCACCTCAGACTATAACGATATATGATGTATATATTAAAATTTATATTGTCATTCTTTTTTATTTTTATTTGCATTAATGAAACAGCTTGTTTATTTGTTCATGTTCATATAGAGCCTATAGATAATCATCATAATCCCTTTGAAACTTTATTTGTCGTACAGAGTGAAATTAACACATTCCAAAAAAAAGAAATACTAGAATAAAATAATTAAAAAAGAAATTCCAGCTTTATTTATACATTTTTACTTGCAACATAAAATTGATCAAAGGAAAAAGTCATCAGTTTCCTGATTTAATTCTTCAATGAGCCACATTTTCCTTAATTACAGCCATTAATCTTTTTGGATATGTTTGTACTAGTTTTGCACACCGAGATTGGGGAATAATTGGCCATCCTTCCCTGCAGAATTGTTCAAGTTCTGTGGTTAGCGGCAATTGATTGCTCTCTTTAAATCCATCCACAGATTGTCTATTAGAAGTCAGGAGTTCTGATTTAGCCAAAAAAGGACATCCACCATCCTATTCTGAAGCCAGTGAGTTTTTTTTTTTGGTGGTATGTTTATGATCAGTGTTGTGTTGAAAGCTGAATGACCATCTTCAGCTGTCTAGCAGAGGGACACAGGTTTTTCAAGAAATTGGATGTACTTGACATCATCCATTTTCTTTTCAATCATGACCAATGCTCCAATCCCCACTGGAGAAAAAATCAAACACAATATAATGCTGCCACCACCATGTTTCACAGCAGGTGTGGTGTGTTTTGGGTGGTGTTCTGCGTTTGCTTTTCATTGCACTTGGAGTTCAGTCAAAAAAAAGGTCAATTTTGGTCTCATCGGACTATTTTTTGCCAGCTGGCATCAGAGTCTTCCAGGTGTGTTTTTGCATAGCTCAAACAAGCCTAGCAGTAAGCCTAGTGTTTGAGCTGGAAGTTGGTTCGATGTACCTAAGCAAGTTTATACTGTAATAATCCTCCAGCAATATTTAAAAATGTTTTAACTTTGATAATGACGGATATAATGTGTATTTTCTGTATTGTGGTTTTTTTTTTTTTTCAGTGTGTAATGATAACTTTCTATAGGCACTGTACACATTATGTGACCTTGGCAATGCAGCGGAATAAAGGTTATCACCATCGCAGGGGGAATAAACACTAAAGGCTTCCTCTGTAATCATCAAATGAGCAAATACGAGCAAACTCAGAAAAGGTTTGATATATGTAATTTAAAAGCCCACCTTAACAACTGACCTTGGCTGTGGGCAAAATCACTACCTAATAATAAATCATAGTATGCACTTAGTACTAGACAAACTGGACAATTTGGCACAGCATTACCTATGCAACACTAAAAAAATCATTATAATAATAATTATTATGTTCTTCTTTCTATTACAGCTGACAGGAATTATGGCGGTTACAATAAACTATACAAAATAATGTCCATATGTTTAAAACAAATGCCATTTTAGTAGAAGATAAACAAAAGTACAGCATGCGACTTAGTTAACGGGTGTTACTGTTGTTGTTTTTTGCAGCACACTGAAAAAACAATACATTTACAAGCAAATTATAAATGACAGAGCTGCAACTATTTTTGTTTATTGAATAGTCCATTAAATATATTTTTAGCTTTGTCTACTTTTTGGGATGAACTTCCTCACCTTTTGCTGTGAACCAAAAGTAAAATTTCGACTCAATAATTGGGCATGCAACAAATCTTTAACAATCTATCTTATGTTATACCTCAAAAAGATCAATCAATCATTGATAGATTGGACTAGACTACATACACTACGTCTAGACTACTAGACTACAGATGAATGATGACATTTGTTAGCAGCCATTGTTTGGCCAAACTTAGATACAGTAGGCCTAAAATACTGCTTTAGGCATGTAAAAGCTTCAGGGTTTTTTTTTTAACCATTTACACCTGCTCAGTATTGCTGTTTAATTAAAACAAAAAATTAACATTCTTGGAAAGTAGCCACTGGTGATATGCAGTAGCCCTTCCTGCTATAGGCAACACTGCATTTGCCCATGATATGAACTTGCCAGGGGCATCACTGGCTTATTGTATTTTTTTTTTTATAAAGTAGGAGGTCTAAAAATCACACTATACATGCCAATCCGGTAGTATGCCAAGAGTCATCAGTGGCACAGCACTCGCTGCAGGCAATCAAGTGCCGACCACTGCCCTGTCATCAGCTCTGTTTTAGTAAAATTCATGATTCGTTATATATGTTATAGGCTTATATCATGATTACTTTGCCAGCAAGACTACAACGTGTGCCATGTACAATGCAATAATTAATCATAGGTCAGAATGCAAGATACAACAGATTTATTTTAATGGTGTTAGATGCATGTGCTGATTGATTTATAAATAGTGCAAAAAAATACTGGCACAAAAACAAGAAGATGAAAGCTTTACACAGATAATGTGGATAAAGTGAATATGTTCTTTATAAGTAAGTTTGTCCCTGATGAGCGAGCCGGGGGCGACTGTGGCAAGGAAAAACTCCCCGAGATGGCATAAGAAAGAAACCTTGAGAGGAACCAGACTCAAGAGGAAGCCCATCCTCATCTGGGTTGCACCAAATGTCTATTTATATTCAGTGTGCACTGTTGCACTGTCCTTTCATTCTGGTTTTAATGTTTGCAATATTTGTAGCCAAAAGGATAATTTAAAAGAGAGGAAAGTCTGGATCTTCTCTTTTTTCTTTCAAAATGCAAGTGTCCCATTTCAGGTTAAAAACCCAAAGTAAGCACAGATAATGCTGCAAGAAACACTGCAAAAAAAATAATAAAATAAAATAAATAAATGAATAAATAAATACCATTTAGAAATACCATGCTGGCCATGTCAGTCTTTTTTTTTTTTTATTATTATTTATTATTTATAAAAAATTTTAAATAATGACTCACACAGTTATTTTTTTTTACTCTGTAGTAAGTTTGCTGGCATATAAACGATACTCTGACTAGTTACTGAGGATGAATAATAAACTTCAGGCAGCAACTAATGTTCATTGAAAATTAGGATAAAAAAAAAAAAAATCTAAGATTACAAGAATAAAGTCACAGCAGTACGAGAATAAGGTCGAAATTTTAAGAATAAAATTATAGCTATACAAGAATAATGCCCACTGGTGTTCAACTCCTTCATGGTGGATTTCTTTGATCATCCTCCCCACTGTTAGAAAATATTATTCATGTATTTTTAATTTATTCTTCAAATATTTCGACTTCATCCTCAAATTGCTACGATTTTATTCTCGTAAGTTTGACTTTTTTTTTTTCCCAAAAAATATTACGACTTTCTTCTCATATTGCTACTATGTTAATCTTGTAATCTTAGATGTTTTTTTATCCAACTGTTCATAGAGAAAGTAAAAGTAAAATCCTGATCTTGATACCTTTATTATTCCTCCTGCAGACTCTTAGATCGATGTCACGCTGTAGTCCCAAAAAGATTTGCAAGGTGACATGCGAACTGCAAATTTTATAGATAGCTAGACTCACTTTCTTATACTCACGGCAAAGCTAGAGTTCAACCTGAAAGTAAATCTACAGTGCTAAATGCATTAGACTCTCAAAATAAGCCAGAGGAGCACACATGGAGATAAATGGGGAAAAGTTCTAGTGGATCATGCCTTGATCACATCTGGCTTAGATAAACATCACTTCTCAGGGGGTTTAGCAATTATATGCAAAAACAGCTGTCAAACATGCTGCTTCTTTTCTACAAACATCTTCAGTGCAAAACACGAAGCTACTCATGAAATAATTAACTCCAGCATGTTGTGGATGATGACACTGTATGTCATGCATAATAAGTTGAAATCAAGTGCCTAAGCAATGTCATTTTATATTTAAAAAGTAAACATGGAATTTCTTCCGGAAAACAATCAATCATGAAGAACTCGTGAAGCACTTCATGTAATATTATTATTACACTTTTCATAGTTTGCAAGAACTTTACTTGAAATTCATGTATAAGGAAAATGTAAGCTATAATCGAACCAGGGTGCTTTATCAGTGGGATGTCAGTAATGCATATTTTACAAGACACCTCAGAGAATATCTTGCTTCTGAACAGAATTAAAATGAACAGAATTGGGTTTCTACCAAACCAGATGTTTGTCACATATTCATGACATGATTATTGCCAATTTACAACATTACATCCAAATGCTCATAAAGATCCTGGAGTAGAGAAGAAACACCTAAACTTTACTGTAGGGTAAATAATATATATTTTACATACAAACATACATGCGTGCGCACACACACACACACACACACACACACACACACACACACACACACACACACACACTGTATCTGTTGCACATTTTAGCAACTATTTTAGTATTTCAGAAATGAAACTTGGATATACTTGAGAATAGTCAATGTGCAGCTTGTATAGCAGTACCAATTTAGTGTCCTCTAAAAATAACTCAACACACAGACATTATTGTCAAAATAGCTAGCAACATGTAATATAATTTTAACATGTTAAAGTGAACATGTTCAAAACTGTGTCCGAAGTGTCGATATTTTGTGTAAGCACCATTGTTATCCAGCATTGCTTTAATCCTCCTGGGCATGAAATTCACCAAAGCTGCACAGGTTGTTGCTGGGATCCTCTTCCACTTCTCCATAATGACATCATGGAGCTGTTGGAAGTTTCTCCACCTTTCGCTTGAAGATGCCCCACGGGTGCTTAATAGGGTCAATAGGGTTTAGGTCTGGAGACATACTTGGTCACTTCACCTTCACCTTCAGCTTCCTCAGCAAGGCAGTTGTCATCATGGTGCTGTGTTTGAGGTTTTATGTTGGAAAACTGCTAGTCAGCCATTTTTAAAGGGAGGGCATCATGTTCTGCTTAAGAATGTCACAGTACATGTTGAAATCAATGTTTCCCCTCATTGAACTGCAGCTCCACAGTACCAGCAGTACTCATGCAGCACCTGAGCATGATGCTACCACCACCATGCTCGACTGTAGGCAAGACACTATTTTCTTGGTAGTCTTCACCAGGGCTTCACTATACATGCTGGACGTTATCCGAGCCAAACAAGTTACTCTTAGTCTCATCAGACAACAGGACATGGTTCAAGTAATTCATGCTTTAGCCAGCTGTAGTAGATGCTTCCTTTTCCTCATGACGACATTCATGCAAACCGACTTGCTTCAGTGTGTGACGTATGGCCTGAGCACTGACAAGACCTTCCCCTTCTGCAACCTCTAAAGCAATGCTGGCAGCACTCATGGGCCTGTTTTTTTTTTTTAAGGTTTGGAAAACCTTTCTATGACCAGTTTCCTGTAACTCAGTTTTACCGATATTCTTATAGCCTCAGCCATCTTTCAATTCTGATTCTCAAATCCTCAGAGAGTTCTTTGCTATGAGATGCCATGTTGAACATCCAGTGGTCAGTAATTGTACTCAAAGCACCAAATTTTAACTGCTCAAATTCAAGATACACAAATTTGTATGGTCCTGTCAACCAGACAAAAACATGAACATGATGAATAGGGCATGTGGCTTTGTATGGTTAAATGATGTACAGCTGTTATTACCTAGAGTATATTTAAGTTTTTTTTCAGCAATTGTGACAATATAGACATATTTTTAGTTATTTTAGAGGACAGTATATATATAATGCTATTTAAACTGTGCATTGGCTTCTCTAAAATATATCAAAGTTTCATTTTTCTTATAGTAATGCCCCTTGAGAAGACATGCTAAAATAGTTGCTAAAATATAAGGGACGTTCTCACTCTTGTGAGATACACACACTGACCTGACATTATTTGACCAACGAAATTTATCACCTATTATAATTTCCTGTCTAATATTGTGTTGGTCCCATTTTGCTGCTAAAACAGTCCTGACCCTTTAACAATAAGCAGCATTAACGTCTTCAGCAATTTCAGCTAGCATAGCTTGTCTGTTGAATCGGAACTCACAGACCAGCCTTCGATCCCAAGTGCATTAGTGAGCATTGGCTGCCGTTGACCATGTTGCCGTTTCACCACTAGTCCTTCCTTGGATCACTTTTGATAAATACTGACCACTGCAGACTGTGAACAACCCACAAGAGCTGCAGCTTTGGTTTTGTCCCACTCATCTAGCCATCACAATCTGGCCCTTGTTAAAACATCCTTATGCTTTTAACACATCAACTTTGAGGATCAAATGTTCACTTGTTGCCTAATATATTTCACCCAGTAATGATATAAAGTCATAATGTTCTGCATGGGCGGTGTTTATGTTTATTAAATATAGCAACTGACTGACTTGGAATGACATCTGGGGAACAAATTATTAGACATTAATTTTTTCACAATATTAAATAATATTTTCTATAATGTTCTTAGATGAAAACGCTGACATGGCCAATCCTGTCTAAATATGGCTAGATTTCAGTTCAAGAAATCTTCATTGCTACCATAAATCTTAATATGTTGTTGCATGATAATTTACTTCTCAGTTTGAAACATTGACACTGTGTTATTCATTAGATTTATTTCATGTTAAAGCAGAACACTGCATGATTCCCGCACTGAAGGTGCTACATTTTCTACAACAGCAGCTCTGCCTCTCTTTTTTTCCAAGTTAAAACGACGAGGGTTGTCCTAACACCAGGACACAAAACACACACACACACACACACACACACACACACACACACACACACACACACACACACACACACACACACAGCCTTCTGTGTTGAAGACTTTCTTTCAAACATACTGATTGTTACAAGGAATTGACAGAAAAGAATCCTTCTATAATTATGTAAAAGTCTCTTTAAGAGAACTTTACAATATCAGTCTTTTATTGATTAATTACAGATATTTTTATTTTCACTAGGCTTAGATTCCATCTATAAATCATCCACCATTTAAATGTATGTAAAGGATACTATATCAGAATAAGGGGAAACAATGAGTGTTACTAGCAGATTACACCCTACACCAACAGGAACAAACTTGTCTCACAGACGTTCCACAACATTAAAAGCAACCATAATGGTTAAAAATACTTGTGGCATTTATTAATCAAATTAAAAGTATTTTGGTATTTATCCATTTCAGGGTAATCAGAGAAATATTTATTTATTGCACCATGCCATCATAAATTATAACAACATTTATTTCAATTGAATCCTTTACTGACCTGTATATCTTGTAGCGAGTAGAAAAGCCCTGGCGGTTCCTCTCCACAAAGTCGGTGTACTCTTGGGAGTGATGGAAGGGGCCCTTGTCGGAGAGGAGCCAGTCCAGGGGTCCGGCGGGACCTTCCTCAGTTAAACTGGCACAGGAAGCCAGCCAGCAGTGAAAGCTGAGAGATAGCAGCAACTCCCATAAAGCCATGAGAGAGGATTCACTGGCTCCACCACTCAGCACTGGATATCAACATGGCCTCTCATCTCCTAAGTGAATATAACAGAATTAATGCTTAGTATACACACTTAAGCGTGCAAACAAACACACATACACATTGGTAATTAGCCAGAGGTTCTCCTGTGTCCTTAAGGGAAATGAAAAATCACTTCAAGACCATAGAGAGATCTAGCGATTATAACGAGAAGAAAGACGAGTCTGCTAATTGTCTAAAAATGAGGAAAATATGGACACACTTCAGATGCTTCCCATGAAATTGTGTTTGCTTCTTCCTAAGGGACAAATTGATGCCTGATTAACAACAAAAATACAAAGTAATGACAGCTGCTTATAGTTTACATCTAGTGCTCGCTGGATTATGACATTACATCACGTTCAGATTCTTTCCCCTAATATGACACTTTACATTGAATAATAAAAAAATGAGCCTATCCATTAAACTGTATAAATCTATGACTTCAAATATTGTTGCTATAAATCAGTAAAACGCCACCATCCATGAGATTCATTCTGTATCTGTTTTACTAATCATTTTGCTCTCTGCATTACGGCCATATTTCTTCACTATGCTGTCAGTCTTTTTCCTAAAACTATGAAGCAGATGTTGAAAAAAAGAAACTCATTATGACAGCAATCTAGAAAGTTGATGTCTGGCATGAGACCAGATGTGTGCATAGTAGATCAAAGAACAGGTGTATGAGAGTGCAAAAAATAAATACATTAGACACCACTTCAATATTCAAACAGCAGTTTTATTAGTATGGCACAATGACCGAGGATGTCTTCTAAAAATATTATTATTATTTTTATTAGTTGTAGTTGTATCACCTTCATCATCATTATTATTATTATTATTATTATTATTATTATTATTAGCATTATTATTTTTTATGGACCCAAAATTTAGCCTATTAGCTGTTGCATGTTTTTGTTGAATTGTTTTTCCTTTATAGTCCCAGTAGCTCCAACCACCACAGTGACAAATCCAGTATTGGCTCCTCTTATCCTGATGAGCACAATCTTTATCTATCTATAAATCGAAAAATGGATATAGAATATCCCAGACATTGTTGAATATAATTTAAATCTCTGCTGTGAAGATGCTCATTTGTTGGTCACGGTTCATGGAAAGTGAATCTTAAATCTGTCACGGGGGCGTTGGATTTACTCTCGCACATTAAAAATATTTATTAAAAGCTTTTTTGCTTTTCACATTTTTATTTACATCATCATAATAGGCTGTATATAACCTTATTAAAAGAACTGGTAGTTTTATGTTAAATCAGACATTGGGCACCCCCAAAATGGCAGATTGACCAGTGCACCATTGTTATGCTGGTTCTTGCACTCAGTAGGTGCTAGAATTTTGAAACTTTCATATGTTATAATAAAACCTGTTTTTTCACATATAATGCATTTGCTGTATGCACTGAACTTTTTGTTGGAGGATATTTTATTACTGGTACCTGGTAATGAGTGCCTAGTCATGGCTGCTGTAATCAGGATTTCAGTATCTTCCGTCGACCCGGAGATGCTCAGCCATGCGTCATTAGCAATTCTGTTAACAAACAATCTAGCAAGACTCTGGTAGAACTGCTTGTTTTAAGTATTCGAATCTTCTAGGCTTTAATATTGATCTTGATTCTTTGCTTCACTGGCAACAGATCTACAGGCTGTGCTGGCAGGAATCTGTTCTTGATTTCTTTTTTAAGATAGTTCTTTTTCATTATTATTATTATTATTATTATTATTATTATTATTATTAAAAATAGTTTTTTGACTACAATTTAAATACTGAAAAAATTTATATTAAAAAGCAATGATTGTCAATGATAAGCTATGATAATCTTTAAAGGCTCAATGCTTTTATATATAGTGTGTGTGTGTGTGTGTGTGTGTGTGTGTATATATATATATATACAATCAGGTCCATACATTTTGGGACATCGACACAATTCTAACATTTTTGTCCCTATACAACACCACAATGGATTTGAAACGAACATGTTGTGCTTTAACTGCAGACTGTCGGCTTTAATGGCAGTAATGGGACAGAATAATAATTTTAAATGGGACAGAATAATAATCATAAATTAAACTTTCACTTTTTTAATACATGGTTGCAAATCCTTTACAGTCAAATACAGCCTGAAGTCTGGAACGCATAGACATCACTAGTCACTGGGTTTCATCCCGGGTGATGCTCTGCCAGGCCTCTACTGCAACTGTCTTCAGTTCCTGCTTGTTTCTTGGGGCATTTTCCCTTCAGTTTTGTCTTCAGCAAGTGAAATGCATGCTCAATCGGATTCAGGTCAGATGATTGACTTGGCCATTGCATAAAATTCCCCTTTTTTTCCTTAAAAACTCTTTGGTTGCTTTTGCAGTATGCTTTGGGTCATTGTCCATCTGCATTGTGAAGCGCCGTCTAATGAGTTCTGAAGCATTTGGCTAAATATGAGCAAATAATATTGCCCAAAACACTTCAGAATTCATTCTGCTGCTTTTGTTAGCAGTCACATCATCAATAAATACAAGAGACCTAGTTCCATTGGCAATGCCCACGCCATGACACTACCACCACCATGCTTCACTGATGAGGTGGTATGCTTAGGATCATGAGCAGTTGCTTTCCTTCTCTATACTCTTCTCTTCCCATCACCCTGGTACAAGTTGATCTTGGTCTTATCTGTCCATAGGATGTTGTTCCAGAACTGTGGAGACTTTTTTAGATGTTGTTTGGCAAACTCTAATCTGGCCTTTCTGTTTTTGAGGCTCACCAATGGTTTACATCTTGTGGTGAACCCTCTGTATTCACGCTGGTGAAGTCTTCTCTTGATTGTTGACTTTAACACACATACACCTACCTCCTGGAGAGTGTTCTTGATCTGGCCAACTGTTGTGAAGGGTGTTTTCTTCACTAGGGAAAGAATTCTTCGGTCATCCACCACAGTTGTTTTCCATGGTCTTCCGTGTCTTTTTGGTGTTGCTGAGCTCACCGGTGCGTTCCTTCTTTTTAAGAATGTTCCAAACAGTTGTTTTGGCCACGCCTAATGTTTTTGCTATCTCTCTAATGGGTTTGTTTTGTTTTTTCAGCCTGATGATGGCTTGCTTCACTGTTAGTGACGGCTCTTTGGATCTCATCTTGGAGAGTTGACAGCAACAGATTCCAAATGCAAATAGCACACTTGAAATGAACTTTGGACCTTTTTATCTGCTCATTGTAATTGGTATAATGAGGGAATAACACACACCTGGCCATGGAACAGCTGAGAAGCCAATTGGCCCATTACTTTTGGTCACTTAACAAGTGGGAGGCACATATGCAAACTGTTGTAATTCCTACACCATTCACCTGATTTGGATGTAAATACCCTCAAATTAAAGCTGAAAGTCTGCAGTTGAAGGTTCACATGGAGTTGGTTCCCTTCCTTTGCATCTGTAACAAAAGTGTTTCTGAATTTTGAATATTTATCAAGTAGAGCATTCTGTTGTTAGATGAGAAGACTGATCAGATGATTTCTGATCTTACATAAGAAGACCTGGCTCACAATTGCCATTCTAGTTTGTTCCAAATGTGGCTGATTAATTTGAGGTCAAGGCTCTGTGTAGGCCAATTAGTTTTTTCTACACCAAAATTAAACAATCATGTTTTTATGGACCTTGATTTGTGTACTAGACATGTTGCTTCCCCAATTTGGTCTTACAAAATTGGAAGCATATCATTTTCCAAACTGTCTTGTGCAAATGTGCTAAAGCAATACGATTTTACTTCACTGAAAATAAAGGGCATAGCTCAACCCCTGAAAAAACAACCCTATACAATTATCTGTACTCCACCAGGTTTTACAGTTGACACGATACAGTTAGGCAGTTAATGTTTTCGTGGCATCTGTCAAACTCAGACTTGCCTATTAGATTGTCAAGCAGAGAAGCACAATTCATCCACAGAACTACACAGAATTTTCCAATGCTGGAGAACCCAGTGATGGCATGCTTTACTCCACCTAATCCAATTTTTGGCATTGTACTTAGTGATGTCAAGATAGGTGCTTGGCAGTGTTGTGCTACTAAAAAAAAGTAACTAGTTACAGTTACAAGTTACTTCATTTCAAAAGTAACTTATTTACTTTTTTGAATACTTACACCTTAAAGTAATGTGTTACTGTTAAAAGTAACTTTTTAGTAACTTTTTTGAATGTTCCTATTAATGCCCTTTTATGCGTATGGTCTACAAACACAAAACTGACTTAAACACAAAGTCATTTTTAAACACTATTTTACTGAAGTCAGACCAACACAAATTAAATATATCACAAGGATTTCTGAAATAAATAACAAAACAAGCTATATAATATATTCAGAATCAAAAGCTAAAGTGGCTTCTGCTGTTGTGCTGAGCTCTTAAAAATGTTCCTTTTACAGCTGAAGTATGAAAATTATCAACAATATACAACAGAGCATGGGGTTAGCTTCTAGCTTCGTCGAGGCATGGATTTTCTGGAGGAGCTTCGACAGATTGGAGTTGCTGTTTATCGCAGTAGATACGACCTTTGAACCAGAAAGACACAGCTTACATTTGACTAAAAAGTTTTGTTTCTTTATGCTCAACTGAAGTGAAATAATGAGCATATTTCCACTTTGAGAAACTCGTCTTGCTCTCGCCTCGACTCGCCATTACTGCCGCACAGACGTGAATAAACGGAGACACACCCACAGTGCGTCTTCTTCGTGTTTACAGTGTTTCATCCACCAATCCTACAATGCGTCGCTGCTGTAAACAGGTCAGACTGTAGGCTAAACTTCGGCCCAAATTAATTCATTTATAAAAGTAACGAAAAACGCACCATACGGTAATGGTAACGGAGTTACTTTATTTAAAAAGTAATGCGTTACAGTATTATTTACTATCAAAAGTAGTCAGCTAGTAGTTACTAGTCAGAACTAGTAACACGTTACTGCCCAACACTGGTGCTTGGTTCCATTAAGCTCATGTAACAGAAAAAAAAAAGATTTATTTTGAATATTTTAAATGGTGCCAAAATACTTTTCTTGCTGTGAAATAGTTCTTCATTATATATAAATATATATATATA
>MU558303.1:2140788-2157903 GCA_024362625.1 Silurus asotus | reverse complement strand
CATCCAAGACATTTTTCCCTATGCGTATTCCTGTTGATTTCCTACAAAAAGGCACAATGTAATCGAGCAGATGAGGAACAGGTTTACAAAACGAAACCACTCCAATGTGGGCTACAATACAGCTTCTGTGATTACAGCACATGTAAAAGCTGGTCTTTTTTACAGCATGACATCTAATTCTTCAGCGCAGACGTTTGTGCTCTTCCATGCATAATGATGAAGCACCTCCAGTGGAACCCAACAGCCGCTCGGCTAGCATTCCTGAAAACTGCGCTCTTCAATGCTCTGGCAAGTCTTGGATAGAGGGGCTTCAGAGGAGTCATTCCTTTTATTTGTAACAGCCACTTGTTCTGAATTACTGTTACTCTGGATGATCCCGTTTTTTTGTCTATGCTTTTAATTTATGGCAAATGAATGTTTATGTTCAATTTGAGTAAAATTGCAAGTTAATTACTATCACTATTACTATTATTATTATTATTATTATTATTATTATTATTATTATTATTAATAATAATAATATTTCATGTTTGGCCTGTTGAGCACCTCACAAATTCTGTGGCAAAAAAAATGTATGCATTAAGGTATCATTTTATAAAAAAGGTGTTTACATGTAACCTGGATGTTTCCATATAACCTCCAATTCAAAAAGATCATTTAAACATCCTTTTAATTATAAGTGAAAAAACACACCCACACTCTGTATGCCTTTTCAATATGTGATTGCTATCTTGACTTAATGACAGGATGTGCAAATTAAAATCAGGCCTTTGTTGTTGGATGTTCCCTCAGGCCAGGAATGAACACGCTCGCAGAAATTAAAGTAGATCGATTTCCAAAAGCACAGCAAAACACTTCAAATGTTGCTGAGACAGCCGAGAGCAACCCCAGGATCTGGAGCTTTCATGTTATTTCAATAATTATATTACTGCATTGTAATGTCTTATATTTAAAAGCAAAAGAGTCATTTACCAGTCATATCAGGACTTAAAGCTGCATATAATACTGTATCTACTAAACACTCAGTTAAATACAATGTTCATTTTTAAAATAAGAAAACTAGCCTGCTAGCTCACTAATTCAACCAGTACAAATGCAGTGTCACTTTCCCTTCCTGAATCATGCTGAAAACATTTTGCATTTGACCTGCTCCAGCTTTACCCACAAAACTGCAATTGCATTGCAAGAGCATGTATATAAGATTTCACCTTCTGTCTATATCTAGAGTGTAAGTTGAAGTCACTTGATGTTGCTAACTATTTGCCTGAATCTAGTTTGCTAGCTTCTCTTTGAACTAAGAAGTAGCCTACCTAGAAAGTCATTGTTCACTGTCTTTCTCCTTCCTTTCACAACTATTTCTCTCAAGAGTTTATCTTTCGGCATCGTTGTGCGTTTAAAAATCACCACCGGTGAAGCTTTTCTCCCGATGCCGTGCAGCTCAGAACACAGGTGAAGTGTGTTTTCATGCCTGGTTGTTTTCAGCGTGACGAATGATTCGGATTTCCTGTAGACAGTCCGAGTGAGCGGCAGGTCAAACGTCAGAGGAACATCATCCATATTTATGATGTGGTGCGGCCCGATTCAGTGGGAGCGCATCTGATTTAATATAAAGAGTTTCATTGGTTCACCTGAACCCGTTCGGCAATTTCATTGGTCTAATGTTATGGAGTTCAGTGTTTTGGAAGCATGATGTTTGTGAAACCAGGAACCCCCACCCCCACCCAATAAAGCTGCTTCATTGTTTAAGCTGCGTGGTTCAAAGGGTGGGAAAAACAACAAAGATGCTCAAACGATGGCCCACAGGCATCCATGCCATAGATGAGAAAAAAAAAAAAAAGCCATTGATACAAATCCAGGGATGCAGGTCCTCATTTATAATTTAATATAGCATATTTTGTTTTACTTTTAAGATGCAAAGAGAGGAAATTGAAATTTTAATTAGCCTGGAAAATATATATAAATAAAAGGGAGCAGCTTCATTAGATGTTACTGATATTACAAGAATATGTCTGTAAAATGTATAGAATGAATTGCTATATTAGGCATTGAATTTGATTGTACTATAATTTGGACTGTTCTAGGGTTGTTCTATTTATACCTTTCATTAAACTAGAAAACTTTAAAAGTATAACTAAATTAGATAAGAAGATTATTCAGTCAGATTATTCAAATAATTCCTGTCAAGTTAATATGTTACCTTGAACCTACATGGACTCATTTAAACATGTGCAAGAATTTAAAGAAATATGCAAAATGCTGGAAGCTTTCTGTATTATAAGGTTGCCGCTTCAAGACACACTATTTAACTTTTGTGAAATTGAATGTTTTATTGCTTACATATTGCACTTGTTTAAACCTAGCTTTCAGTAACAGATATAATCCTGCAACTCTATAAACATACATTTGAACATACACTATACACATAAATATATATTTTGCTGTTTCCGGCGAATAGGAACAATTATAGAGTCTTCTGTGATTGAAAATAGGAAATGTGATTTCTCTGTGGGAATAAAATCGGAAACTACAGCTATTTGTATTGAAAGGGACAGAATTAATATTTGAATGACTGTCCAATTAGCTAAAAAAAAAAAAAGCTATTTGTATTTGATAAAAACTATGCAAATTTTGTTTAATGAGCAATGTGACTAGTTGTGTAATTTACAGTTCGAAAAAAAGACTGAAAATTATTTTGTTATAAAAAGAAAGAGAAAGAGAGAGAGAGAGAGAGAAAGAGAGAGAGAGAGAGAGAGAGAGAGAGAGAGAGAGAGATATGAATTTAATATAAATACACTACGGTATATAGACAAAAGTAATAAGACACATGACTTTTCTAGCTATATGTTGCTCCCCAAAGTGTGTTACCTCAAAGTTGGAGTCTCATAATTGTAGAGGAAGTTTCTGGAAGCATTAAATGTCCCCTTATATAAACAAGAGATCTAAAACCTGTTACAGAATCACAGTGTCTCTGTTCACAAAAGGAACACCATAAATATATGGTTGAGTTTAAATTGGGTTAGAGTGGAAGATCTTGAATGGCCTGCAATAGAGCTCAGGCCTCAACCCTATTAAACACCTTTGGGATGAATTGGAACACTGGCTGCACCCTAGGCCTCCTCACCTCACCCTACATCAGTACCCTTGTAGGTGAATGAGCACAATTCTCCACAACACACTCCAAAATCTAATGGACCATCATCCCAGAATAGGGGAGAATATTGCAGCCTACTGCTGCATGTAGAGTAAATATGGAATGGGATGTTCAAAAGGCACATTTTATGGTCAGGTGTCAACAAAATAAATAGATGAAGTACAAAAATAAAGAACCTGAAAAAGACAAATGAAGTACATTTGAATTTAACTGTGCTAAAATTAAGTATGGGGGTATTTCCCAATTATTAAGACATGCTGATAATATCGGGTGCACAAATAACTGGATAAAAATAGCCCGTGCATATTTGTAATCAGGATAACTATATTATACATTTAGGTCAATCCCTTTTGTATAAGTATTTAGGTGGGTTAGAGCTTTATGAGACCGGTCCTATTTCTCTTTACAAAATACGCTTGATTATGTCCACAAAGAATAAGCCTGTTAGGGTATAAATAATTAAGGAAATTCTATTTGGGCGAACTTACAAATAATTCTATTTTTGCATGTCTTTGTGGCACAATAGAATATTTTACACAATATCTAAACCTCATCAATTCTGGAGAACCAGATTTACATTTGCTCTTGTAACTACAACACTTAGGTCACTGTACAATCTATAGTAATTATTGCTAGTGTAAGTGATCAATATATTTAGCAGTTGTGGTACAGCAGCTAATGCAATGAAAAGTTCAAACCAAGACACCTTGTTAGCTAATTGCATATTAAATCTGACATTTCAAATCTAACATGGTTTTATCACATTACATAAGGTCACAAATTCAAATCCCAAAATAAGAACAATAAGAAAACTAGCCTGCTAGCTCACTAATTCAACCAGTACAAATGCAGAGTCACTTTCCCTTCATGAATTATGCTGAAATCATTTTGCATTTGACCTGCTCCAGCTTTACCCATAAAACTGCAACTGCATTTCAAAAGCATGTATATAAGATTTCACCTTCTGTCTATATCTAGAGTGTAAGTTAAAGTCACTTGATGTTGCTAACTATTTGCCTGAATCTAGTTTGCTAGCTTCTCTTTAAACTTTTCACTATTTTATATTGACAGCTTTATATTTAAAATACTTTAGATACAAGCATAACTAAAGAAACATACCCTCAATAGCACACTCATACATAGTTCATTTAAAATAATAAATAAATAAATAGTTGTAATTGTAGTTAGCATTCAAAAATGTAATTAGCCTGTTAGCATTGCTACAATGGCTCTTGCTGAATCCACATAAAAACAGTTGTCCTGATGTGAAGAAAATAATCTGACTTTGATACTGCAGTCACCCAAATCCCAGGCACCACTAACCACCCCTCAGCATGGCCCCTTAACATACACTAAAAAATACAAGAAATCAGTGGTAAAATTAAACATTCCCCCGTTTACATTTCTACTTGAGCAAAAGTAGAAAAACCTTATTTTTTAAATCGTTATTGAGCTATTAATAGTATAAATACTGATTTATGAGAACTATAATAAACTAAACAGAAAATCCCATAAAAGACTCTTCCAAGAAGAAAATATTAAACTCTATTCCAAGAAGCGAGCTGTACATTTTTTTTTACAGTGAAAGAACTCCATGAAACTCTGACCAGAACTGTGAGGTTACGCTCGAGGTCTCGCGACTCTAGCTTCTCATTTAACACAATTTATGTATTCGCTCCAAGAGAATTGTTTGTTTTTTCCCCCTGAAATATATAGAAGGTAAAAGTAAAATATTGTGCATTAATATGTAATGAAGTCAAAGTTTCCCCAAAATGATGAAATACAGATACTTGAACATGTTCTTAAGTACAGAATGCTGTAAAAGGTCCAGGTTGTGTTTCTTCTAACTACTACATAATGTATGAACAAATTCATTTACATTAACTGCATTGTGAAGATGCCATTATTTAGAGCTCCAAAGACGTACAAAAGTGCATTAAAGTGTCTATCAATAAATACAGTTTGATACTGGTTCATAAGGTCACAGATAAACTTGTGTTTAATAGCAGAAGGGCTCATTTAAGTACTGCTGGAATAGGTTTTAAAAAAATCTTTGAATACTGGTAGTGATTCAGCTCTTTGGACATCAAGTGTAAGTTCTTTCCATCATCTATGTGCCAGAACAGAAACGAATCTTGAAGCATGCCTTTCTTTGTACCCTGTGAGATGGTGGGACCAGTTGGTGCAGTGAGAAATAAGTGTCGGGTAAAATAAGTGCCCTAAGGTAGAGCTGGATTTAGTCATTTCTACTTCTATAATTTGTATTATAATAGAACAATGTGAGCTTAGAATATATGCATTCTCCTCTAAAGACATTTGGGAGAAAAATGCATTTACATTTACACTGATGGCATTTGGGGGATGCTTTTATTCTCTATTATTATAAAGAGTAAATAATCAAGCTCATTTACATTTATTTCTTACATTAATATTTTTTCAATCACACACCCTTTTAAACACTCCCGAAGACGTGTTATGGATTTGTCAGTGATTAAGGCTTAAATAGATTAGTCTTGCACAGACATTCTATGGCAAATAAAATAACTACATTGTGTGCTTGAAAAAAAAAGGCAGCTCCAGACATGCGTATGAACACAAAGAATATTGTGGGACAACTTGAACACTTTTTCTTTGCACATATCTCTCTTTTTGCACTACGACACTTTAAACTCTGGACTCGCACTTTACAGTGCACTTTATATTTTATACCGCACCATACAGCACACGGACACTTTACACCACACATACCGCACACGGACACTTTACACCGCACCATACCGCAGACCGGACACTTTACACCGCACCATACCGCACACGGACACTTTACACCACACCATACCGCAGACTGACACTTTACACCGCACCATACCACACAAGGACACTTTACACCACACCATACCGCAAACTGACACTTTACACCGCACCATACTGCACAAGGACACTTTACACCACACCATACCGCACACTGACACTTTACACCACACCATACCGCACACGGACACTTTACACGTCACCATACCGCACACAGACACTTTACACCGCACCATACCGCAAACTGACACTTTACACCACACCATACCGCACAAGGACACTTTACATCACACCATACCGCACACGGACACTTTACACGTCACCATACCGCACACGGACACTTTACACCGCACCATACCGCACAAGGACACTTTACACCACACCATACCGCACACGGACACGTTATGGACAATCAAAAACCACCTTAATTGTTTACTGTTTTACTGCTTACTGCCATAAGCATATTTTTGTATATACATCTTTTTCTCTCATATACATCTTTATATATTCTTATATTTTATATAGTTTTATACTTTATTTATCTGCCTTCTTTTTCTTTGTTTTTTTTTCCCCATTCTATTTCCTCATTTCACTGCATGTCGTTCTCTGTATGTATGTGTATGCGACAAATAAAATTTGATTTGATTTGATTTAATTCACTGTGAAGTAGGAGATAAATTAACCCTAGTGCACAAACTTTTGGGCAAGTTGTACTTTGTGGAATCATCTGACATGATTGTCACTGATAGGCTAAATCTACAGTCAGGGACAGAAAGAAATCAACCCCACACTTGCTTCTTTTTTTATTTTGTTTGTCATATAATTGAAAAAATGCAGAAAAAACAATCCACCCTTAAGACACAAGTTTGGAGCAAATATTCTGAAGTAGATACAAAAAATGAACAATTTATACTGATATCTTTTAATCCATAAAAGATAGAGAGGCTGAGACCTGATAGCACTTTTATACCAGTCACTGCTGGCCATAAACAATTTTTATGCAACACTGTCTGACTATATACAGGAGGAAAAAAAAAAAGAAAACCGTGGCATTTCTCATTCTCTCTTCTTTCTTTAACTCAGAAATCACTTCTGGCCCATGTTCACCAGACATCATCACCTACCCACACAGGTTAGCTTTGACTCACACAGGAGATTCATGCCAGTACCAGATAAACGACAGTGAACTTTTTATTTTCCCTTTCGTTCTTTCTAAATGGCTGTAAAGAAGCTTGCGAGTTCTCAAAGGTATTTAATTGAGCGATATTTAGAAGATGAAACAAGAACAAGAACAAGTGTGTGGGCTGCTTTTGATCGTCTGTTCCAGTATATCTTATGGAGAAAAAAAAGAAAAAAAAGAAAAAGCTTTGGCACTGATAGATCTTGATGGACTTAGTTGAAAGTCTACAAGTAGTGTAATGCAATGTTTTTCTTCATCATTACTGTCTGTGTAGAGAGATTTGGGTTTGTAATTTGCACAATAATTCGACTGAAAGGTGTAATTAAGACAAATGAGGATAAACATCTACAGAAGATATGCACAGGTAGCAATGTAAAAAAAAAAAAAAGGGATGTTCAAACGAAAAGCAATAAAGCAGAGTAAATGAAACGTTGGTATTATTTGACCACCATGTAATTCAATAAATATTGCATCAGATATGCTGTCTAATCTAGCTGCTGTTTTAAGAACAAATAGCTTGCGAGATAAAAATAAATAAATAAAAAATTCAAAGCGAAGCGCTGAACTAAAGCATTGCATAACTGCAACTCTTAATCATTATCAATAATGAATTTAAAAGGAGAAAAAAAAAGTGTGTGGCGAACTTAATATATTATGTAGTTTTATTCATAATTAGAAGTGAAAAATCAGAAAATAAACACAATTGGATCTGGAAGCAATCTGCTTTTTTTCTTCAGTCTCCAGTACTGCTTATATATATATATATATATATATATACATAAATTCTTTGTCTTTTTTTTTGCAAGACGGTATCTTATAAGATTATCCGTGCATCGAATTGCATCATGTGAGCTGCATTATAAATATCTCTTATTGCTACTGTTAAAATAAAAAAAAAATGATGTATTGTCACACGATGCAATGAATTGAATCAATTAAGCATGAGTATTAAATGAAAGAGTTCATTGAATTAAAGGAAAAGTGTGTAACGTGACAAAGTCCTGATTATTCCTCTCATAAAACAAACCGTTTAGCTTGTGGTTAGGAGCGGTAATGAAACAGGATTTTTAATTATTGCAGTTCTGCACTCATGAAATTTTTCGTTTTCCATTTTTATTCGGCTGCATTTCATCGTGCGGGTTACAGAAGTGGAATAGGGAAAAACCTATAAAACGTAGTAAAGTGCACATATATATTTTAAAAAGATTTTTCAAAAAAAATATGTGTATGACCAGCAAGACCTAGTGAAAATGGTGCAAGACGCCCACAGTGCCCTCGAGGGTGATGATTGTTAAGGTTCATTTGTGACATTTAAAGCAAACCGCTTTTAATGCAGCGCAATCATACCTGTCTTTATTGTGAAGCGACAGTTTCATAACTGTCGAGGTTTCGTTATGCACCAAAAGATGCGTTAGAGCATCATTACATAAGCACATACTAGAGATTGCTTCAGCTGGTTAACTAATACCTTCACTCGTTTTACCCAGATGTTGATTAGCCTAATGATATTCAATAAGAAAATGCAGTACATTATAAATATGTTTTATTGCTACGAGCATATTAATGGTGTATCGTCACATGAATTTAATCCAGTTATCATAAGTATTTAATAGAAGAGTTTATTGATGAGAAATAAAGTAAATAAATATACTCAAATGGTGAAACAAAGCAGTTCAAATATACTTTCTTAATCGCAAAATATGCTCCTTTCATTTAATATCGCCCTTAGGGTTAAGTGCAAATATGGAAGCAAAGCTATTTTCTTCATCTCATTAGTTCTCAAAGGAACTCTCACTAATCCTGTCTGCTCCACCAGTTATTGTTGTTGTCCTTTAAAGCTCAGAAAAATGTAAATAAAATCCTTGAACTGTGGCTTGGTGAATTCCTTCGAGACCACTGCATGAGCATCACTATCTAATCCCACTCACATAGTTTAGGGTGACAGTGACACTACTAAGGCTTGAGTTGAACATGATACTTCAAGTCCTGGGTCATTATTGGCCTGGAAAAAGCTCCCAGTTGCTGCTGTTGAAGGATACAAGCTTCCATGCTGTGCACTCTGTGCTTTAGAATCAAGAAATCCAGCTGTGTGTGTCATCCACATGAGGAAAATGTTATAAAGGCTATTATTTTAAACAACTCTCACCTAACATACTGTAAAATGTGTTTTGTAATCTGTTGAAGGCTCTGAAAGAGTGGTTTGACATTTCATTATTATTGTTATTTGCTGATGGCTATTAACATTTACCTGTATTAATATTTTTTTTCTTTAAGTATATAAAAAACACGATCAGTTGAGTACGTTTGATTGGTACTTAAGAACTATAAATGAATATTCATGCAACATCCATACATAATAATTTGCCAAAATCACTATGTTTAAGCTGACACTCTTTTTTTTTAACAAATAAATTCTTAAAATTAATGTAATAATGGGATTTGTTAATATTCTTTTCTGAGTTTCTGAGAAAAAAAAAAAAAAAACATCAATGCTAAATGGTAAACCAAGCTCATTGCAGAAGATCTTAAATCACAAATCATACATTTATAAATAACCTATAAAAGTTCTGGTGTAAAGTTTTGGTCAGATAATATCCTCATTAAGATGGTTTGTCATAATGAACAGTGACATGTTTGATGAAAACCAAACACAGCATATCACCACAAACACCTCACACCAACTGTCAAGCATGGTGTTGGAGGCGTTATGATTTGAGCTTGTATTTTAGCCACAGGACTTAGGAAATTTGCAGTCATTGAGACAACCGGAACACTTCATACCAGAATATTCTTAAGACAAATGTCAGGCCATCTGCCCAGAAGACGTACGCTGAATACACACTCTCATAGTTAACACAGAATTGAGAAAACCAACGTTCAGAAAAAAATGAATGACACCCTTCCTGATTCCTAATACTTCCACAAGCACTGAAGAGAATAATTAGCAGGTAGATCTATTTTATGAAATGCACAAGATTAGTTATTCATCAATAACTGTGATTACATTGCAGTTTGTCTTTCTGAAACACTCACATCTGTGTCTACATCATTCCAAAATCAGGGCATCAGTTATGGGACCAAGACGTAACTGTTGCAGCTCGTAATTTAGGAAAGGTCTAAAGGACATCTCCAAACAGTTGGAAATCCACAACTCTACAGTGAAAAGGACAGTTTATAAATGAAGACCCTTCAAAACAGTGGCCATTTTGCCCAAGTGTGTGAGTCTCTGCAGATTGAGTCCAAGGTCAGACCATTTAATATTAAGAGATACAAAGTAAAATCCAAAGAGCTACATCATGTGATCTACAGGTCTCTGTAAGCACTTTAAACATTTATAGTCAGGACGATACAATCAGGAAAAAAAAAAAAAACAGAAAAAGGATGGGTTTCTTGTTGTGACTATTAGAAATTTTAGATTTATGAACCGACCATAAAAGTTTTGGAATGATACACTTTGGTCAGATGAAAGCAAGATGAATATGTTTGATCATCGTAAAACAGTTTTATGTTTATTAAAAAGCAAACAAAGCACATTACCATAAACACTGTCAAGCATGGTCTGTCTGTCTGTCTGTCTGTCTGTCTGTCTGTCTGTCTGTTGGTCTATCTGTCTATCTATCTATCTATCTATCTATCTATCTATCTATCTATCTATCTATCTATCTATCTATCTATCTGAGCTTATTTTCAGCCAGAGTGCCTGGTCCATTTGCAGTCAATGAACCAACTGGAACACTACATAACACAATATTCTTAAGACAAATGTGAGGCCACCAGTCCAGAACCTTAAGCTGGACAAAACCGGGTAATTCGGCAGAACTATGATCACAAGTACACCAGCAAATTTACATGGCTAAAAAAAAGGAAAAATCTGACTTTAATTCTATTTAAATCTATAACAAATATATATAAACAGTATATATCCCACCCGTTTTGGTAAAAACATTACGACATTGATATTTTTTTATTCATTTTTATTTTGTCATTTGAAGTAATTTGACCAATTGTCATTTGGTACGAAATCATTATTTCCAATCAAAAGAGTGTGTACTTTCCTTTTCAGTGACTGTATATGCGTGCTACATTTTCTTTAACGAATAAATGGATATTCAGGGATTTTACATTGCATTTAAATTGCATATGGATTTTCTTATAGCCCTAGTTAACTGTGGCCACATTGCCATGTCTTGGCAATTTGTTTACATCTAAAACAAATCACTTGCGGACGATGTGCCATCTGGAGAGATGTATAAATGGTTAAATATGGCCAAATAGCAGAGAGATGTCAAAGCATTGCTCTCTATTGGTACTTAATTACTTGTCTTATAAATGAAGCGGCTGCTTTTCTCAGCGACTTCACAATAACTGTGATCCTCCAGCAATTGAGACAATACCGTTTAAAAGCTTGTTGGTATGAAATATTTCAAACACATTAACTCAATAGTGCCATTAAATGGTGGCCAGCCATTTAGGGTTGTTTGTGATCATTTTTATTGACATAGACGTCCTCTGAATCACCCCTAAGCTTTTACAGGTTAAGCAACTGCTTTTAGACCTAAAATGCATTTTGAATTAGACACAAAGAAAAATTATTCTTGTTTTCCACCATATTTGTGACTTTTTTCCGATAGCAAATTTGCTACATACTTTCAGCTTTTTTTTTTATGAAGCCTGTGCATTTATTTTAAGACTTTAAGAAATATAGTGTATTGGATATAAATCACCTCCAGATCACTCTAATGTTATGTGCACCATTATCCTGATTTTTATTACTCCATTAGTGTTGCTGCAATTCCCAGTCCAACATGGCTGATAGTGACACATCTGTCTTAGGTTTATACAAAGAAATTGAATAAAAAATACACTTTAAGGAAAGAAGTTTGTGGACACCAAACCATTAGATTGATATGTGCTTTCTGAACTGTTAAAATTAACCTCCTTATCATCTGGGAAGATTTTCCATTTGTTTTGAGGTCTGGTTGTGTAGATTTGCCAGGGCATTAGTAAAGTCAGCTACTGATGTATGGTGAGGAGGTCTGGGGTGCAGCATTTCAATTCATCCCAAAGGTGTTCAGCAGGGTTGAGGCCAGAGCTTCAGAGCAGGCCATTCTAGATCTTCCACTCCAACCCATGTAAACCATATCTTCATGGAGCTCACTTTGTGCACATTGCCATGCTAAAACAGGTTTTGGTCTACTAATTCAAGTAAAAGGAAAACTGAATGCTACCACATTCAAAGGCACCTAATACAATTGTGTACCTCTAACATTTGTGAAAGACCCAATTATGGCAAAAAAAAGTGAGGTAACCCAGTACTTTTGTCCATATCGTGTATATATTAACTCTTCATGACTCTCTGCTCTTCCCTTCAGCCACTGCTCGTAATCTTGGGGTAACTGTGGACAATGAACTGTCGCTAATGTAGCTCGCTCCTGTCGATTTCTTCTCTACAACATCCGAAAGAATCGACCATTTCTGTTCACACAGGCTGCCCAGGTGCCTGTTCAGTCTCGTGTCATTTTAAGACTCGACTACTGCAACTCTCTGCTGCTAGGTCTTCCTCTGAACGCTATTCGTCCACTGCAAATGATTTAAAACAAGTTCTCCCACACCACCCCAATGCTGCGCTCCCTTCACTGGCTTCCAGTAGCTGCACGTATCAGATTCAAAACACTGATGCTTGCCTACAAGGCCAAAAATGGACCAGCGCCATCTTACCTCAATTCAATTTAATTCAATTCAATTCATTTTTATTTGTATAGCGCTTTTAACAATGAACATTGTCTCAAAGCAGCTTTACACAGATAATGTGGTGATTAAATGTAAATATGTTCTTTGTAAGTATGTTTGTCCCTGATGAGCAACTGTGGCAAGGAAAAACTCCCCGAGATGGCACAAGGAAGAAACCTCGAGAGGAACCAGACCCAAGAGGGAACCCATCCTCATCTGGGTTGCACCAAATGTCCATTTGAAGCATATATACAAAGTTGCGGGGTGCAGTGATGATGATCAGAAGCAAACTGCACTCCCGAGTCAGTGCAGCAGACCGCCGACACCAACTACAGTCCAATCCGTCCTCAAAGCACCCGTTCTACTCCGGAATTACATGGAACCACCCAAGGTGTTGAGGAGAGACCGTCCCAAGCTGCACAGAAGTGTGAAGATCCGCAGGGGGGAGAGGGGCAGGAACAGTGGTCACTGGAGCCTCAAGAGACCTCATCACATCTCAAACCGCACCACACTGTCTGTGATCCTCCAGTACTGCTGGACTGGTACCACCTTCTCTCAGAATGAGAGGTAAGTACACTTCAAGGCTCTTCTCTGTCCTGGCACCCGAGGTGGTGAAATGAACTTCCCCTAGATGTCCATGCAGCAGAGTCCCTGACTATCTTCAAGCAACGGTTGAAGACCTACCTTTTCCTGAACCACTTAAATTAGCACTTTCCAAGTTTGTACAATTCAAGAGTTCTCAAAGCACTTTTGTACGTCGCCCTGGACAAGGGCGTCTGCTAAATGCCGCAAATGTAAACTTGTATAGAAATATAAAGTATAATTAATGATAAGTAACTTGAAACATAAGTCTATTTACCCAGTTATATTTTAATGTTAAAACTAATTACTATTTGCAATCCTTTTCCATTAATGTCCCCACCTACTGGTGGAGGCAGTCTGCTTTGTTTTTTTTTGTTTTTTCTTATTTATTGTCCCTGGATTTGTCAGTCTATTTTTTCATCCACCCAACATTTTTATTGATTTTTTATTGTAAGATGAAGAAAAACTGATTAGATTTTGTATTTGATTCAAACGGAAGCAAGGTCACAGTAAGGTCAAGAGTATGAAATAGATTTAGTTCTATAACTGGTAAAGTTATACTTTAAAAGTATTTTGGGCAAAGAAATCTCTAGCAAAATGGACTTGTTTTTTGTCTGAGATATTACACAGATGTCCTATTACCTTCCTATTTTTATTCCACTGGCATTCTAGAGACACCATTCCCCTCATTGGGGGTTCTGCAAGTTGATTAAAAAATCATCAAGAAATCTGGATTTTTAAACGATAATATTTTATGCATGAAAGTGTTAACCATCATTACCATTTTATTCAGACAATTTCTTTGATACATTCATGAAAACCTGCAGTCTAGGGGCATTCTTCATTACAGCTCCTGGAAGTCATTGTTTTAAAGCTCTAATCAGCAAGCCAATCTTCCTAAGCCCTTCTTTGGTCTCATATGTCTCGCATAAAGCCCAGAGTCAGGACAAATTCAGTGATCTGCCAGTTTTGCTCATTATCATAAAATAATGGGCTATGGCTGCTCAGCACAAAGCCTCTCTTCTGCTCAGGCCTGACTGCCTGCTTCGTGTTCAGCCAATCACTCGCTCACCCTGGGATTTGTGATGTCTTACAATAGCCGCAGTGGAGCCTTCACGCACGAGTCATTCATTAATCTGAGGGCTTGTTAGAGAGACACTTTACCTGTAGATAACCATTTGAAGTAAAGGGCTTCAGCAAGGCACCGGGTGACACATTCACTTGGCTAAGAAGGGCATTTGTCCGGCTCTTATGGCTTCTGATCTCTGACTACAACTATCTGAATGGACTAAATGAGTCCTTGAGGAAAAGTGGGCCATGTTAGCTAGCGTTTGTGTTTGTGAATGCTGTATGGCGTGCACATATTTTGTACCTCTTAAAAGCAAAAGAAGGGGATAGCAGAGATCCTGTTGAGACTATTATCTCTGCTGCGCACAGACACTGTTACATGTGCCCACAATAAGGAATATGAATTATCCAGACTTTCACTGCAGTTGCACACAGAACGGTGAACTATAAAATATATATAGATCTTGCAGTCAGAACATGCAAAATACAACAGTGAGTTGGAAAACGTTTGTTTTCTGTTAATGCATATTTTGCATTACTTTATTAATGTGTCTGGTGGGATTTGGCCACTCTGAAGATATACTGTGGAAAAAAAAAAGTATTATTATTATTATTAGTATTATTATTATTCAAATATCATTTCTTTTTATTCAAGCTGCTCCATTCAAAGGACTTGTTTCAAAGGGCATCTCGGATTGTTAACAGTAGCACAAAGTGTTTGCGATGTGGCGACTATGATTTTTAAGTGGTTACTGTGATTAAATAATAATAATTGTTAATAATAACAATACAGTTCTGGCACCAAGGTGGTGGAATGAACTTCCCCTAGATGTCGTACAGCGGAGTCCCTGACTATCTTCAAGCGACGATTGAAGACCTACCTCTTCTTGAAACACATAAATTAGCTCTTTCCAAGTTTGCCTAGTAGAATTCGGGAGCTATATTTATATTAAGTTTGTTATCTGGCGTACCAGTGTAGATTTATTCATTACTAGAGACTCAAAGCACATTTGAACGTCGCCCTGGATAAGGGCGTCTGCCAAATGCTGCAAATATAAATGTAAATGTAAATAATAACAGAAAACTCTGAGCGCTATAATTTTTAATAGCTTGAAACGCATTTTTATAATAATGGTGCATGGCTTTCGTAGCTCAGTGCTACTTTTTTTTAGCAAACTACAGTCTCGGCATTGTAACAGCCCTTACTGCCTTTCAACTGTTTATCACAGCATTAATCGGGTTATTGTTCTACGCACACGTTTCAATAAGAGATACACAATATTTCCCAGAGCTACTCTCTATGGTGTACAATTTACACAGCAATAATGAATAAACAATGCTTTAAACAATGGATTTCCCTCATATCACTGTAAATCTTTAGAATTTTTAAGTGTCTTACTTAAGTGATGTTAAATAGTCGTAACACTCGGATTAGTGCAAATATACAACGCACTTATAATATGTGTAGGCTTTCAGTTCAACGAAAGAAACAAATATATGTATGCATGTATGTTATAATCTGAATAATATAGTTTTTTTTTTAGTACAACTCAAACAGATAACAAAAAATAAGGTTACAAATACGCCAGCTCTTCCCTAAGAGCCTCTGCCAAGATCTGATAAAACGGTCCTGTACAGTGCTCTACAATTGATTTTCTTTCTGATGTTATTGATGTATTTCATTCGCTTGTTATTCAGCGCAGGCCAAAAAAACAGTTGCTTAATGCCATCTTTTATTGCTTTTAACAAAATCTCAATAAAAAAAACACAAATAAAAAGTGAGGGCAACCCAAGCCTTGAATTGTGCACGCTTCGAGAGGGAATCAGAGGAAAGTTAAAGAGTGAGCCTACTGTGTGTAATAAACAGGAACATAACAGCACTTAGCTAAAATCCTCACCGGGCATTGGCTGCCATGCTCTTACCATCAGCTAGAAAAATCACACACAGTGTGCTGCAATGCCTTTGCTCCATCTGTGACAACCCAAGTTGATGTACTGCACAATATCTTGCCAAATCCCTTTATTACACACCCTTCGACGGAGCTGCCAATAAATACCCAGCGTGTGATTGATGATTCCGCTCTTCATCCCTTTTTTCATAAATATGATATATTATTATATGTTAGGTTATACCGTCAGCAGGAATTCTCATCCAATTAAACTATTTTTATTCACACATCTAGGCAATTTATCTACAGAACACTGGTTTTGCTCGAGTCGCTAGTTTTTGTTATTGGCTTTATTATTATTGTTATTCCGTGTGCACTCTGTTATAAAGCTTCATTTCTTTCGAGACTTATTTCGGGCACTTTATTCATATGAGTTTCCTAAGCTAGCAATCTGCCGCACCACTCACTGTGACTTAAAAGAGTATATTTGAATAAATCGGTCACTGGACACGTGCTGTTTGGGAAGTTTCAAGCTTGTACTTCATGCATCACTAACACTTGACACAAGTCATCTCTTCCCTGTTGGGTATTTGGACGTCTGGAGGAATATCAACAAAGTGTGTGTGTGTGTGTGTGTCTGTGTGTGTGTGTGTGTGTGCGCGCGTGTGTGTGTGTGTGGGTGTGTGTGTGTGTGCGTGTGTGTG
>MU558303.1:2114381-2140547 GCA_024362625.1 Silurus asotus | reverse complement strand
GATAGATAGATAGATAGATAGATAGATAGATAGATAGATAGATAGATAGATAGATAGATAGATAGACTTTCATTTCTAGCTTCTAATATCATACTTTTGTTAAAATTATAAACCCATTGTAATTATTTATTTTGCATCTAATTATTCATCATGGTGTTTCTTTATTGGTAATGTCTTCATTATTTCCTTATTGATTTTAAAAGCAGTGTATTGTATGCAGTAATGCCAAAAAAAAAGCAACTTAATTGAGAATCAAGACCAGAACAGAGAGTCATAGAGTAAGACTAAAAGAAAATGTACAGCATTGATATGTATAGCAAATATTATACCATCATATCTTATCATATACACGTACTCAGGTAAGATGTGTAATAGTAGTATAATCATGTCTGCTTGCACTCATGCATGCAATGGCTACACTGGAATGAGATAAAGGCATGGGATCTTTACTAATGGTTTCTGGATCACGTTAGATCAGATTCACAGTAACACCACTTGGGATCGAGATCAGTTACCTGCTGAAGCATGCACGTTTCCAGATGTTGGATCGAGACCAGGTTGGCTTTCTGTGTTAAAACTCAATGAAATAAATAAATACATACTATAAATGTGGTTTACTATAATGTTCCAATCACAGGGTGGATTTTTTTTTCTTTTGATCATGGATTTTTATTCGGGCATCTTATGCATGTCGTGAATAGTAGCATCAGGCAGGATGAAGTCACAGAGTAAATTGAATAAAAAAAAAAAAAAAAAAAATGAATAATAAAAAAAAAAAAAAAAAAAACTGGTGCATGGACTAACAAGATTTTGGGGGTGAAAGATTGTCAAAACTCACCCCGACAAAGAGCCCCATTCAAAGTTAAACTGCGCGCGTCCCGTCCGTGCTCCAGATTTGCTCATCAGCCATGTCCGGTTTTAACGGGACCCTCTTTCTGGACTGCGTGATCGTCGCGCTTGGAGAGATGAAGGACGCGCGCGCGCGCTAATGAGTTCACATCCGAGCCGAAACCAAATGCGCTTTTTTTCAGTCCGCGCTCGCGCTCCCGCACGCTGGCCAACTTTGGTAAGGAACCGCATCCATGATGCTCTCCATGATAGATGTTCCTGGGAAAACGATCCAATCTTTCTTAAAGGAAAAAATATTAAAATGAAATAAAAATATCCTATGAAAAAAAAAAGGTCCAAGCTTGGAGACGGATGAAAGAATCAGAGGTTCGTGCGTAAACTCCAGCCTTGGATATTCCGTTGGAAAGTCAGCAGAAAGCGCTTCAATTCCTGACCCTACCACTCCGGGATTGTGTGTGTGTGTGTGTGTGTGTGTGTTCGCGCGCGCGCATCCGTGTGTGTGTGAGAGAGAGAGAGAGAGAGAGCGAGATAGAGAGAGACGCATTTGAGTCGCCAGTAGACGCGGGTGCGAGGTCTTTCGTCGCCCCCTCTCACGCTTAGTCACATGTTTAAAGCACAAGTAGTCCTCTGTAACGGGCTTCTGGCGCATGAAGACCGGCAAGAGCGTTGACGAGGCAGGAATGATAATGACTCCGAGCTGAAGATCCTTTTTTCTGCAGGAATGCTTGGTTTTGCATTGCCCATACAATGCCACATAGTCGTCTATATACAGTATCCATGTGCTACTTGTAGATCACATGTGTAGAGCAACCGTGAGAATAAAATAAAATGATCCAAGTATTGACTCCTCCACAGCTCCAGGTTCTCAAGGGAACTGGGATAGGGCTATAGGAGTATTCTCTTCTTTTTTTTTTTTTTTTTTTTTTTTTTTTTTTTTTTTTTTTATAGCATAGTCCCATGGTTTTCCTTGGCTTTTTCTTGAGATCTTTCTTCTTTGAGATCTTTCTCCCATCATCCTCCTATGGTGGAACTGATGGAGTTACATAGAATAGAATAGAATAGAATAGAATAGAATAGAATAGAATAAAATAGAATAGCCTTTGTGACATATACATTACAGCACAGTGAAATTTGTTCTTCACATATCCCAGCTTGCTCAGAAACTGCGGTCAGAGCACAGGGTTGGCCATAAAACGGCTCCCCTGGAACACAGAGGGTTAAGGGCCTTGCTCAAGGGCCCAATAGTGGCATCTTGGCAAAACCAGGGCTTGAACCCACCGACCTTTCGATCAGTAACTCAGCACCTTAACCACTTAGCTACCACTCCCCCTATTGCCCCTAGATCAGTCATGCACACCCATTCTGACTGGTTGCAGTGTAACTATTCATCATTGCTCCACTAAATGTGCAGAAATATGAGCTTATATATAAGAAAAAGAAACTTCAGAGTTCACAGAATGGCCTTTTCGAATTTATAGCATTTTCAATTCAGTTTTTTTAGCACCTTATAACAATAGACATGCAGTTTTACAAAGATAAACATGTTATAAAGTATTATTTAAAATGTATAGTACTATAAATCTATCCCTAATGAGCATAACAGTAGCAAGAAAAAAAAAATACATCCAAAAGGGAGTCCATCCTCATCTGGATAATATCTAATATCTATTCAATTTAGTTTGAACATATCAGTTCAGTCCTAAGCCACTGTTGACTATTTTCTTTTATTTATAGTCCAAATCCATCCCCATAGTTTTGAATTGTTCAGTTACTTTATATTTTCAGACTGCTTATGTGAAATCTTTCTCAGCTGCACAGAGTGGTCTCCAGTTGAAGAGAACTCCATCAAGAGGTAGGTGGCTAGGTTGGACCAGGCAGATCCAAAAAAAAAAAAAGAAATATAATGATTTGAAGAACTCAAATGTAAAATAGAACTGCTGCACACTACCAAAAACTCAAAATGGTGAAGAGCCAACAAGCTGTCTCTGAACATTGACAAAACTAAAGAGATGGTTGTTGACTGTAGAGCACAGAGTGGCCATTCTCCACTGATCATCGATAGATCCTCCTTGGAGCTCATCAAGAGCATCCAATTCGTTGTTGTTCTTCTGGCGAAGAACTTCACATGGTTTGGGTTTGGGCACTGCACCGTTTCAGATCGCAAGACCCTACAGAGGATAGTGAGGACAGCTGAGAAGGTCATTGGAGTCCCTCTTCTCTACATCACAGACATTTACAACACACACTGCATCCGCAAAGCAAACAGCATCGTGGACGACCCCCCACACCCCTCACACACACGCTTCACCTCTCTACCATCAGGAAAGAGGTTCCAAAGCATTCAGGCTTAACAAAAGTTTTTTTCCATCAAACCATCAGGCTTCTCAACACACAAAACTGAACAGACCTGAAACTTATCATGTGTTGTCTGTTTGCAATGAATTGCACATGATGCAGTTTATGTGGCTAGGACCACTTGCGTTACTCCTGCGTTAGTCTTTAGCTCTGTGTTCTATCCAGGGTCCTGGATGAACATTGTCTCATTTTGCTGTGTACTGCATTAACTATATATGGTTGAAATGACAATAAAAGCTTTTTGACTTGCCTTGACTTACTACATACTGTGACACACAAAAAAAAAAATTATAAGATTGGTTACCAAAATATAGATGGTGTCCTACAATAGATTGGCTCAATTGTGACAAAATCAGATAGAAAAACGTGTACTGCATTTCCAAAAAAATATAGCATGTACTAACATGTTTAATGTCTAAAATGTGAGTAATGCAGAAATAGCTGAATTTTAAGACTGACACTATATTTGCAGTGTGCCGATTTTTGCCATGATCCCGAAGAATCCATGCTGTGTTTGCTCGAGATCAACATTACCTGCAGATCTATAATTGTCTCATATCACAGCTGGCATTCAGCACCGTCCCTTTGTGAGTGTGGGTATGACAATTCTCTCTAGACCCTAGCCCCATCTGTGCATCAAGTCTGAGTCAGACTGCAGAGCCAGGTCGTACAAACCTCGTACTCATGCGGTCCGTGTGTGCCAACGAAGAATCTGAACAATACCTCAAACACGCATCATTTGCTACTGCCACAATCCCACACATTCCTGCCATCATTTTAGACAGCGTAAGGCTTTTTTTAATACGATATAAGGACCACTTGACATTCTGTGGAACGCGGCAGACATACTTAACATAACATAACCATGGACACGCATGCAGGCGTCCAATTTCTGATTTTCTTCTTTGTGATTTGCTGTAACACTGAGCTGTGCTGTGCAAATGCCACAGTGACACATCTGTGTGTCTGAGGTGTCCATCATAATGAAATCAGTAATACACGCCCATTTTGATTCTATTACTGTACATGAGTCATTTTCAATTTTACTATTTGTCATTGCTTTAGTCATGCTCGCATTTTTGTAGATTTAGGGTGCAGATTTATGGGATTATGTTTCATAGCATTGATTTTTCAGCCCAATAAAAAAAAAAGAAAGCATTGGCAATAGTATTTTGGACTAGAAACAATGTGATCATGTAGGGATTTTGCATGCAAAATATAAACTACCACACCAAATTTGTGGCGTGCACTATTTATAACCATATCAAAACATTGCTTTTGGGGAAAGAAGATCAAAATGAACTGTCACATAACAGTGTTTAAATTAAGTGTGTTTGAAATATTTCATAGATATCGCATTCATGTACTGTATTCATTACAAACTGCTAAAATAAAACAATAAATACAATATTGCTATTTTTAAACTTACTTTACTTTCATTTGGAATTAATTAAATATTCAATAATTATTTTGCCACTAAAATAAATTTAATTCTGCATATCATTTCAGTCTTTACTATGGCTCTCTTCAGAACTCTATACTTCAGAGCACACAAGATACTTCAGGTCTGATCTGATTGAGAACATAAAAAAACAAAAAACAAAAAAACATTTCTTTGTCAAATCCCCTGGTGAATATGAAAGACGGATTGATTCCGAAAACCACAATTCCATTAGGTGTTATAATAAATTTAGATCTGTTCAATAAATGCTACAGGCTCTATGTCTCTCGGTTTATCACCTAACAGTAAAATTACACAGTGAAGTTAGTATCGCACATTTATTTATCTTTAAATACTATTTTCTCCTGGTTAAATGAGCAGGAGCTCTGGAGTCCAGGCCAGAAATAATAGACGAAATATGAAGACACATTAGATGTGATATCAAAAAACTAAGAGGACAGTCATGCATAGTAACTTGAGCTCATGATTGAAACAGGGACTATGGAGCTCTGTGGCAACAACACTACATCCTGAATCAGTGTATTGCCCATTTATGGGTAAATTCTTTAATCTGAAATGTACTACTTTTGAAGGGTAACACTATCACTGTCTGGATCACACTTTTCTATCCAGTCTATCAACTACTTCTACACAACATGCCAACAATTTGGCATTGTTTAGTAGACAACTATACAGTACACACATAATTCAGTTTAAATATATTATCAATGAATGTTTGGTTTAATGCCTCCTGATGTAAAGCACCCCGAGATCTGGCAACTGATGATGTATCATTTATCCTAAAATTCAGCAATTTGCCATGATTATCATGTTTTTTTTTTATAATTAGAGTGAAATTTATGTACCTTTATTTAGAAAGTTAATAATATCCCACACAAAATGTCCCTGGAACAAGCTCATGCACTGCTGTCCTCTCATGTTCACGTTGCAGGACTTTCCTTGAGGAAAATGTCATGAAATATCAAGTTAATGCTAAATAAATAACGTGTCCTTGTCGCATCAGTACGAGGCTTTTTGGATTTTTGACCACCAGGGGTCAATTATCCCCTTTAGGGGCCCCCCTTGAAGATAGTCAGGGACTCGGCTGTACGGACATCTAGGGGAAGTTCATTCCACCACCTCGGTGCCAGAACAGAGAAGAGCCTTGAAGTGTACTTACCTCGCATTTTAAGAGAAGTTTTTATGTTGTGGATGTTCAGCCTGGATACATTCATTAGGTAACAACATGTTATATTCTTTAGTATTACTATATTAATATGATGTGAGCTCCACTTACCAGTGTGACACTAAAACTGGTAGTAGTAATGACTACTTTTTACTTAAGTACATGTCAGAGCCCAAACTTCTTTACTTTAACTTCAGTAAAAAAAAAATTAACCAAAGTTCTTTAAAACAGGAGTATCTGTACTTCTACTCAAGTAAACGATGTGTGTAATTTTGCCATCTCTGGACATTAGCAAGGAAAAACTTTTAATATGAATAAGAAAAACTTTGAAAGAAACCCGGCTTGAAAGTCTAGGAGAACTTATTCTCATTAGGAAAGCACCAGAAATTCCTTCATTATAGCTTTATGATAAAGTGTATTTTGTTTAAGTCTTGAAGTGCAGACTGATGAAGACAAGCAAAAAAACCAAGAAAAATTCAAACAATAAAATCATAGAAGAAAAGATAGATTTAATTATCAAAGCTGTAATTATAGGAAGTGAGTTCAAGGTCCCTTAAATACTCAGTTTTGAATATTTGCTTGATTGTGTTTAAAGTAATATATAAAAATTTAGTTCCAGTCAGTTTTTTCACTGTTTATTAAATGTATTTTATAAATGTGTATGATCTTGAGCAGTAATGCTTTAAACTTGTGTAATACAAACCAAGATGTGTTCCTTAACCTTTTGTTCTTTTTGTGTTTTACTCTCAAAGTCTTGATTCAACTTCGCTCAACAAACTTAAAAAAGTTTTTATTTTATTTAATTAACTTTAACATCTCAGTCATCATTTCACTGATGAGCAGTGTTGAATTATTTATCATATGCCTGTATAACAACACCAATGTTTAATTAAGCATTACAATATGATTTTGGACACAGACAGATGGTGTAGTCATTTCTTCACAGCGTGTTAACTGATATGGAGTCAGTCAATGCATTCTTTCCTTTTTCGGGAGATGATTTTCCTTTGGTAGTTTGATAATACACCTTCCCATTAATAAGAAGTGCATTAGAACCAAAGTGCCAAGGGCTTACTGGCTGAATCGAACCCATTGAATTTTGTATAATCCCTTTTACTTCGGATTTCTCAATGGGTGTAAAAATTAAGCATGGCAATTTTGTCTAAAGTAATTGTATTTTACAAGTAGGACATTTGAAACGGAAAAATTCAAATGTTCGAAGGACTAATGAGAAAAAAGCGAGAGAGAGACAGTCCACCTTACAAGAGGTTTTTTTTTTTTTTTTTTAACTAGACTAAAGTAAGCTAATGACTCATTAAAAAATGTAACAGCTTTTATAATAACCCTCTTGGCAGTTTTGCTGTTCACCTAAATAAAAACCCTCTTATGTCCCCATCTTTTTTAAAGCACTTTTCATTAGTGGCTTACTCTCATAAGTACATTTCAAATCCAGTATAATGCATAATAATTATGATTATTTTATTTTCTATACATTCCAAACACCAAATGGTTGCAGATTGTACATTCGTAATATATGTAGTTTTAGAGACACCATTTTAGTTAAAAGTAATGAAAACATTTAAAATAAAATAAACAAATTTGTTCTCAAGTGTCGCTAACAGTAAACAATTTGTAACCTCAACATTAAATAAACTTTTTTAAGTTTCTTTTAAGTATGGTTCCTCTCAAGGGTACATCATCGTATGGTCATCTTTGTGATACAGTTCTAGAAATAAAGGTATATGGACATATTTATGTATTCAAAAGTTGTATTTATAATGTATTTATTTCTGCAAAATATATATTGTTAAAATTACTATAAATTGAATAAAGGGTTACATCATTGTTATTTGTGAAAGAAAAAGCAAAAAATATCAACTGTATATTTGTTATCTATCTATCTATCTATCTATCTATCTATCTATCTATCTATCTATCTATCTATCTATCTGTCTGTCTGTCTGTCTGTCTGTCTGTCTGTTAGAACATAAACAACAACAACACAATTGTAGACTATTATATACACAATTGTGTGACAATTAGCAAAATAATTGGCTATTTTTTTCCCAAGTGTTTATTTTTCTCAAAGTAAAAGTATTTTCTACTGCATCCTAAAATCTCCATACATATTACAGGTCATATACAAAGTAGATGTTGACCTTATATATTAGAGTAGTAGGGTTTAATTAAAGGCTGTTTGCCAACTAGAAGTGTTGTTGCAGATTACATAGGAAAATATTCACCTGTGCAAATTTCTTTGCTTGCTAGTATGCAAATATGGTGTGGGTTGTTATATCAGTAATGCATTGCCTGGCTGAAAGCACATTGCTGTTAATTAAAAAAATTCCATGTGAGATGAACTTTCAACAAAATGAACAAATCAATGAAAACTTCTAATATGAAGTTGTCGGATTTTTGATTAGTTATAATCAAAAATAAAAGTAATACTGTATCTCTCTACTGCTAAAACATAAAGCCCAAAACACTTTGCCCTCTTTATACAGTAGACACAATCACTTACTATATAAATATTCATTTGCCTATTGATCTTAATGTGTACAAAAATTCAATGTCTATTGCTGATCTGATAAATCCATGAGCTGCAGGATTACATGGATAATTCAGGGTCAGAAGACTGACTGCTTGGTGTCAGTGCTGGAAGTACTGGTGAGCAAAGCTCATGAGTCAGCATATTATACCGTTCCATTAAAATTCAATCTCCAGTCAGTTTCAGGTACACCTCTGATTCGAAGGCAATATGAGGGCTGCTTTCCTCCCTGCTGGAGATGTACTGGACAGTCATTTCAGAGCAGTGTAGTCATTATTAACCTTATCACTGCCTCTGCACTGCCCTTTGGCTCTTGAAACTGTAGAGCGTCATTGGCCGTCAGTGCTGAATTTTTAAAAGATGACCTTATAAAATTCTGATCAAAAAGATTATCACATCGACTCGGGATATATATCACATACACAGAGACTTGTCACAAAGTGTTATTGGTGGAATATTAGTAATTTGAGGTGTTATTCCAAATGCTAGGACAGTAAAATTTGCAAGAACTTATAACTAATAAGCTGATAATAGGAAGCTTCATGCATCATAAAAAAGTGTGTATGTACTGTAATAGTAATACAGTAAGACAGGAAAAAATGAGTGGTTATTTGAGTTTTTGGATTTGAATAGAAATGGGCAATGGGTGTTTATTATTACAAACCCCACCACCATGTTTCTGAAAAAAACGGGGAAATGAAAGCCGAGCTGCTCGAATAAAAGTATTTTTTATTCACAAGCATTATCACTTGACTAAATAAGTCCTTACATATATACCTATATAATAATTTGTCTCCTCGATGTGATGAAGGAATTTTTTAAATAAAAATGCCTGTTCAAAATAATTAAAATGCTAGTTATACTATATAGAAAATAAGAACAAATATATAGAAACATTGTAACTACCAGACCAAATGTTTGGGCACACCTTCTCATTCAAAGAGTTTTCTTTATTTTCATGACTATGAAAATTGTAGATTCACACTGAAGGCATCAAAACTATAAATTAACACGTGCGGAATTATATACATAACAAAAAAGTGAACTGAAAATATGTCACATTGTAGGTTCCTTAAAGTAGGCATCAAGAAAATGCCAAGAGTGTGCAAAGCAGTAATCTAAGCAAAAGGTGGCTACTTTGAAGAACCTACAATATGACATATTTTCAGTTGTTTCTCACTTTTTTATGTATATAATTCCATATATAATTCTACATGTGTTAATTCATAGTTTTGATGCCTTTAGTGTGAATCTACAATTTTCATAGTCATGAAAATAAAGAAAACTCTTTGAATGAGAAGGTGTGTCCAAACTTTTGGTCTGTACTGTATATACACTGTACACACGTATATTCTATAATAGTATATCATATAATACAGGTGCAAATGAAACTTGGAATGTAACCCTCAACTGTCGAATATTTTTGCTCTAAACGTAAGTTGCTATGAGTGTGACTACCAAAAGACCATATACATAAATCCACTTAAATCACCGCTTAATAAGTAAAAACCAGTTGAAACACCACATTACTTTTGGATGGAAGTGTTACAGCAAATGGATTGGAAACAAATGATAACCTGTTTGGTGCAATTGTATTTCCCAGATTCTAATATCCCAGGAGTTTCAGGCAACTGACAGTAATGTATGTATGTAGTGTAAAAGGCACATTATTCTGAACTATAACATTGGAATAATAATAATCTTTATTAAAAGTGCTTTTTGCTTGTCACATGTCCATATAGCACAATGAAATATCTTTGAATATCCAACTGATTTTGGAAGTTGGGATCAAACATGATACAGCACTCCTGGAGCACAGAGTGTTAAGGGCCTTGTTTAGGAGCCCAAGAGTGGCAGCTTAGCGATAACAGGGCTTGAACCTTCTGTTCAGTAATCCAGAGCCTAATACAGCAGTCCCCAAACCTTTTTTGCACCACGGACCAGAATAATGTCGGACAATATTTTCACGGACCTGCCTTTAATGTGTGGCGGATATATCCAACAAATAAAACTATACGACCGGCATAAAAACTGGTATTTTCTAAAAAATAATAATAAACATGAATCCACTGTGTTGTTTGGTTCATTTTGCTCGCTCGGGGGTTTAAATATAGTGGTAATATATTATGTGTTAGCGGCCGGAGGTAAGACATGTGACCAAGGCAGGTATCTTAACATGCATCAAGAGTAAGTCATAGACAGATGTGGTGAAGAGAATTCGGCAACTTTTCAAAATAAAACATTGTTCAAAATCAGATAAATAAAAAGGTAATAATGTAAGTTATGTATTCTTTCTATGTAGCCTGGTACCAATTGACCCACGGACTAGTGCCGGTCTGTGGCCAGGGGGTTGGGGACCACTGGCCTAAACCACTGAGCTATTTCCCAAGAATATTATATGTTTATTGGGGAAGAGGTAGCTTAGCAGTTAAGATGTTGGACTTCTGATCAGTAGGTCATGATGCTGCCACTGCCGGCCCCCCTTAAACAACGCCCTTAACCGCTCAGTTATATGAAATGAGATAATGGCAAGTCGCTCTGAAAAAGAGCACCTGCCAAATTCTGTACATGTATTATTATTATTATTATTATTATTATTAATTAGTGCAGGTTTTGTCCCCAACATATGCATTATTCTTGGTTTCATTACGCTCTCTCTCTCTCTCTCTCTCTCTCTCTCTCTCTCTCTCTCTCTCTCTCTCTCTCTCTCTCTCTCTGTTTCTGCAACTGCTTATGGGAATAAAACGGAAACTCTGACTGGCAGCACAGTTAAATTACTGTGAAATTTCAGGAGTGGCTCTGTCACAAGGGAAGACTCCCATTAATTTCGCTCAAATCAGGGACCGGCATTCCCATGTTCTTCAGGCATAAATTAACAGTACTCAAACAGGCCCGTGAGCCAGTGCTAAACAAACCAAAATGTGGCTAATGCCAAGTTAATTACCATAAACCCAAATGCTCAGTCCTCTGAACACTTTTAGCGCCAAACAGGGAATAGATATGTTTATTTTGACGTGAATGCCTCGGTGTCAGTGGAACAGGCATGTTAGCTTTCTTCAGCTGCTTCGCTCGTTTAATTTCAGCCGATTCTCTCTCATGAACTATGTGATTAAATTTGGCATCTCGGCATCTGAAGACACCAGGAGAAGTCCAATTATTATTGATGGAAGAATCTGTTTGGCGGAGGAACAGAAATTAAAGGTGAAACTTGAGTCAATGAGAGAGGAAATCAAAGTCAAATTAAGGGTAAAGAAATCTGTTTCGAACGAGGATCTTTTTTCTTTTCTTTTCTTTTTTTTTTAAAGCAATGATCCTTTTGCCTTTATTCAGTCCGAGGCAGGTGATCAGCTTCTTGTCAGGATCCATTACAAAGTTCCTGCTTTCACTTTTTCTGGCAAGCTTGTGAATCAAAATTAGCACACAGCCTGATGCAGTATCATTCCCAGTGTACTCTTTTGAAATTGCCAACTTCACGGATCATCTGTGCCTTTGGGGGTTTTCTTATTCTTGAAATCTACCAGCATGTTGTCTCATTCCTATTTGTTTTGAATAAAGCAATCAAGGGAAAGTAAATGCCACATATTACTTACAAATAAGCTTTGATTTGTGTTTACTGGGACTAGGCCCAATTTAAATATGCAGTTAAAATGAATCAGAAGCAATACCACAGATCGCAACAATGCGAGAGAAATGTCTTATTCGCATGCTGCGTGCATATGCTCATCATGGCAAAGTAATTATTTTAAATAAATGCGCTCAACTCTAGCTAGCTAAATGGAATAACAAGGACCAACGTGTAATTTTTTTATTTTTATACTTGAGGAATGTATATATGTTTCTTTAAGCTTTAAAGATCTGGAGCTTATTTTGTTCTTTTTATTATTCATAACATGCTTTACTGATAATAACTTGTTTGCATTCATGCCTGTATATAATTAATATTTGGTCCATTTAATCTATTCTTTAATTAGTTCTCATTAAACGCCACCTTTGGGTTTTTGATTTTTGAAATGCTGATTTTCAGTGTGACATTTTATCAGATAGAATTAGATAAAAAAACAACAACAACAAAAAAAAAACATTTACAATCCTGAAAAACACACAAAAAATTAATGAAAATGTATTATAAAAAATAAAAATAAAAAACGAACTAGCATTAAAAAAAAAAACATTTTTTTAAGAAGTAAGACACATGACTAAGCATAATTCGGAACAGATGGCGAACTATCATGTTGGTGAAGTAGTGTGTGTGTGTGTGTGTGTGTGTGTGTGTGTGGGTGTGTGTCATTCTTTTTAAATGCTGTACATTACTAAGAAAAAATTTGGGAGCTCAGAAATGAGAACACCCTGAACACCACAAGCTCTTAAAATTTCATCTAATGCTGGTGCATGTTAAAAAAATGCATAATCTCCATCAACTACCTTTTAAATCATTCCTTGCAGCTTGTATTGCCATCTGTAAACAAACCTTATGATGGCACATTCCAAGAATTTTTATCATCTGCACGTCTGATAGTGGCTTCTTTTATTAATCGTTATATATCACATGTGTCTCTTACTGTATTTATGGCTACATATTGCTTCTAGCGCTCTGTCTTAGGCATCTCCTACTCATACCCACTCATAAGACCACAGCTGCTTTCCAGGTTAGACGCCCACTTCATTACACTGCCCACACTGAGAAATTCTGCACCTATAATGGCAAGCCAAACAATTTTCCAAGCCAAAGCTGTACTTCATGTACCCTTGGCCCAATGTCTGGTAGTACAAGCCACAAATCTACTATCCTTGCTCCTTTGACAAATTTCTAACCAGTTGAACTAGGCGAGTCAGATCATTCCTGTCAGCTGCCAACCAGATGTTGTGTTTTATAACCTGGGTTTTAGTATCACTAACAATATTTGATTTTGCCTGCATTTCAAAAGTTTTCATTAAGATGTAAGACTGACTTCCATCTTAGTGAACAAAACAAATAGCAGGTTCTCATCATTGATCTGAAGCTCCCAGAAGCACTACAGCTAGCCAAATCATGCCTTTTTGTTTTGCAGCCAAAAGCATTTGCATTATTGGCTTTACACAAGAACTATGGCAAAAAGCTAACCAGTTTATTTTAGTTTTGCTATCAATTGGCTTTCCTTGATCTCGCAATCTTGAGCCAGCCTACTCCAATCATTCTCTGGCTCAACTGCCAACCAGATTGGTTCGGTTTGTAATTGGGTTATGCACCACTTGCCAGATTTGATTTTGCATTACCATACAGCTCATCTTGGGCTGCACTACTTGAAATCAAGAACTTGAGTCTGGATGTAAGATTGACTTTGTCCAAGAATAACAAAGAAAATACCAGATGCTTATCAACTGTAAGCTCCCACAGCTAGCCAAATCATTCAGTCAATAAATTTAATGCTGCTCGCTTAACAGGAGAGGTATAGCAAACCAAGTCAACCTATTTTAATATTGCCATCTGTGGCTTTCTGCTGTCTGGGAGTAAAGTGCTTGGAAAATCCTTAGTTATATGATAGTTTATCATCATTGTACCATAGCCTGTCAGTCTAAAATGTAAACTCTAAATTAAACCTTCTACAGCACTTGGCTCGGTACACTGGGTGTCTGATGACTAAGATGGCATATGTGTTTAACATTTAGCTTAATTTCCCATTTAGCATGTTTTTGAGAATGCCTGGAAATCTTGGTTTACAAACCCATATGTTAAGCTAAGTATCTAATCAACCATATTTTCATTTCAGCTATATTCTGTATATTGCTGACACACTACACAGTGAGAAGGAATCAATGTTTCTCCAGGACCCTGGTGCTACACTAACAACATATATCTACATCAACACAACAAAGTTACAGTACATAACAGAACAAAGAGATGAGGAAAGTTAGTTGTCCTAGCACCATAAAGTGCATTGTGTGGAACTTATTGCAAACAGTACAGAAAGAAAAAAACCCCAAAAAAAACAGTGCAAACAGAAAATGCAAAACAGAACAGAGGAGTGCAAAATAGATCCACAAAATACACAACATAGCACCAACAAGTATGCATACTATATGTTGTGTTATACAGTACAATGTGGAAAAAAAAAACAGAAAAGAGGGTACTTGGTGCCAGTTTAAAATGCGTGCAAAACAGCAACAGCAGCAAATAAATACTGTAAGTGTGTAAGTACTGTTAGTATAAACAGCCTGTAAACAGGTGGAGCTATACACATAGATGTATATGAATTGTGTGAATGTATATAATGCATTGCTGGGTGATGCTTACAGTATGCACTTGAGCATATGCTTAATCAAATTATTACATACAGTGCCATGATTGTCAGATTTTTAATTTCTTTTTACTGTTCAAACTTTGACTTGTGCTTGGATTATGTCCATAGTTAGCAACAGTTTTTATTATTAGTTTTATTAAATTAGTTGGATGTCACTATTACAGATTTCTGGCCAACAACCAAAAAACAAAGATGTTTTTTGCTTATATAACATACTTTGGAAACTCAAATTTGAGAATTATGCATACTTTTTGCCTTGTATGTAAACATTACAAAATAAATGTGGTGTTAGAAATATAGTCAGCCTAAAGAAGAGGTTTTAATTAGTGGCAATGACATACAGGTTGTTGTTTTTTTTACTTACCTGAAATTGGAATTGGACCCAAGTCTGAGTTATTCAAGCTCTGTCTACGTGGGAGACCTTGTTGCTACCCATGAGCCAATTAGACTATCTGGCTATGAACAGAAACTTGCTGGATTGACCCCCTGAGGACATTAGTGGCACTTCCAGGAGCTTACTGTGGAGGAAGGTGATCAACCCTGCACTCAAAAGCTCCTCAATTCCTGCAGGCAGGGGTGTGATTTGACTAGTGAAGGCAGAAAAATTAATTAAGTGATTGGTACTGGACCAGTACTGTACATTTGCCCAGTTTTTCACAATAGAGATTCCAGGGACCAGGGGACAAGTCTCTGCTAAGTTTAGAGTCAATGGCCATACTCCATGGCAGATGAAGCTGTTCCAACTAGCAATCATCACAAAACCAAGAAAAGGTTTTAATATTATATCTCTCAGTTGTGATACTGAATAAGTATACTAGCACTAAAACGTATAAAAGAATAATAATAGTGTATAAAAGAATAATACACTCAACATAAAATGAATATCTGAAATCTGAAACCTGAGAGCAAAATATGGCATTCAATTCAATGTAATTATTTTTATTCGTATAGCACGTTTTACAATGAACATTGCCTCAAAGCAGCTTTACACAGATAATGTGGTGATAAAAATTAAATATGTTCTTTATAAGTGTAAGTTTGTCCCTGATGAGCAAGCCGGTGGCGACTGTGGCGACGAAAAACTCCCCTAAAATGGCATAATGAAGAAACCTTGAGAGGAACCAGACTCAAGAGGGAACACATCCTCATCTGGGTTGCACCGAATGTCCATTTATTACAGATAAACAGTCTTGCAGGGGTACAGTGATGGTGATCAGAAGCAAACTGTAGTCCTGAGTCAATGTAACAGACTGTTGACATTACCTACAGTCCAAATCTATCCTCAAAGCTCCCGTTCTTACTCCGGGATTTCATGGAACGACTCAAGGCATTGATAAGAAACTGACCCCATTCAACATTATTGGTGAATTCAAAGGACTTCAGCACTGTGTCTATGGTTAGTGTTTTTTTTTAAAAACATATGTGCTTTTTTTTATTAGCAGCTATTTGAGAAGACATTGTGGTATGAACCTTCCAAGGTATGTAACCACCCCGGCTATTATTTTTTATTAGCGTAATCATACATTCCTCCACAGATTTTTCTTTAGACCTTTTTCTCTAAGAAACTGTTTGCAAAAATGTCAGTGTGCTGACACTTTTTGTTATTAATTTCAACACCTGTCCAAGTCTAGTGTCATGTTTGTCTTTTGTTGCACGTCATTTATCATAGCCTATACACCCTGAAGGGCTTCAAACAGCATCCTTCTAGTTTTGTTCTACATCTCTGGTTTTGAAAGAATGCCCTACGGCAGATGAAGAAAAGAAAAACTGTATTGCCCTTCTGGTGCATCGACTGTTTAGATCTTAGAAGATGTTCTGTTTGGCTCAATCTGCCAGAATGTACAAAAGTAATCATACTTCTAAAAACTGAGACATAATTTCATTTGAAGTAAGTACTTTAGCTAACAGTGTTCATGTTTGGCTCGTTTAGCTCTTTTGGGTTTAAACACTAGATATTTGCATTGGTTTGCCATTATCCTTTATTCTGCAGCCATTTATTCTTTCCCTAAGTGCGTTCAATGTGTAGTGAGGTCTCATATATTTTGATCAAGAGTGTCAATTTCAGGGATTTCTAGGCCTTTCATCTCATTAGTAAGTACTATTAACTAGTGAGTGTATCACATCTCCAAATTCATTTCTTAACCTGGGTATTTGGGTATATCTATTTTGTCAGATATTGATCAAACTCTTTTCATCTTTTTTGCAGCTTAAAATGCATTTTCTTTGCAGGAAAAAAAATCAATTCAAACTTTAAATATCAACTGGGACTGAAATTCTCATATTTGAAAACCATTACAAATGTCTACCGCATATTCTTTATGACTTAATTTCAGAAAAAAAATACAAGGCTTGCTTGGTTCCTTGCTTCACTTATGCTGATAAACAAAAACTAGCCTTCTATCTTAAGCTAGCAAATCAAAACATAGTGGAAAGAAAAACCCAATGGTGGGCAGTTCATTTCATCACCTAGGCCTTCAGTGGTGTCCTACCTTAATCAATCCACCTCTTAATACTTTTATTGTGATGCCAAGGCTATAGAAACTTCACAATATTATACAGAAACATGTTTTTACAGAGCGCTGCGTCACAGACAGGTATCTAATACAGTAAGAATAAATGCCATTTGTTCAACTGCAATTTAACAAGTCTCCTTTCAATTCAGCCACATAAAATGACCCCGGGTTTTCTGTGCATTTAGGTTTATTTTTTTTCATTCATCGTTTTCCTGAGGATTTATACGATAAAGAAAACACAAAAGTATAAATGGATCATTAAAAAGCTTAAAAACTGTTTTGTACTATTTTGGGTGACCTTTCCATATTATGTCCAGATTTTCGTGAAAAGGTTTTGTAAATGTCCTTGTTTCTGTCAAGCAACTGAGGAATGAAAAAACTGCTATTCAATCCACATGAATATATTTGAACTTGTGCAGTTGTTTTTCTGACATGATTGGACGCCAGCTAGGGGGCCTGATTAGTCAAGTCAAGTCAAGAAGCTTTTTTTTTCATTTGTACTATACACAGTGGTACACAGTACACATTGAACATGAGACAATGTTCTTTCAGGACCCTGGTGCTACACTAACAACATAGAGCTACAACACACAACATAAAGCTACATAAACTGCATCGACTGCAACCTAGTGCAAACAGTGCAGACAAAAAAAATTGCAGACAGACAACGCAAGACAGTGTGGGACAGATACACATAACACAATATATAAAATAACGCCAACCAGTAAACCTACTGTCTTAGTATTTAATACAGTTATACTTACAGTTATGTAATACAGTGACAGTGTATTTGATTAATTAATTAAAGATACAGCTTCAAGCAGGTTGAATTTGAATCTTTGGGTTTAAGTATTATATATTTGCATTGGTTTGCCCTGATGGCCCAGTGGAAAAACCTATTGTGGAAAAACTAACAAAAAAACCCAGCGATATATATACACAGAGGGTCATGCAGACATTCAGGGTGATTCACTATCTTCTGATATTAGTTAGAAATATAAAAAATAGTAACACAAATCCACCTCCTATTAGTCATGAGCTGTCCATCATGAAATCTCCAGCTAAAACAGCTTCACATCTGGACAATAATACAAATTTCACAATGCAATGAGCATGAGCTGTCAAAAATGTAATTATTTCCCAGTAGTTCAGATACAAAGTAGTGCCTTAACTGTTCATCAAGAAAAAATACATCACTTTTTTTGTTTAGTTTTTTTAATTTTAGCCCCATTGACAGTCGTGCACTTTTTTCTTAGCTAATTGCCTGGATTTCTGTAAATTTTTATTTACTGCTCATACTAATGTACGTAAAAAAGTGTTGCATTTCTTTATTATATTACATAAAATATTTTCATAATGAAACATGAATAAGCATGTTCATATACTGCATAGTATAATTTAAATAACTCTACACTGTTTTGTATTACTTTACATTAGAAAAACATTCTCAAGGACATATTTCGAATCCTATAGAACATTTAGTTATCAGTTTCTCAGACTTGACAAAAGACACAGTGTGGTGCACGTTTACTGAACCATTTATCTGTTATGCACATTAATCTTGTATCTCGAGATTTGTGAAGCAGCAGTAATGGGAATCATCAAATGCACCCAAATGTAAAGAAATGTAAAAAAAAAACAAAAACAAAAAAAAAACCCCAATAAATTTAAGAACAAGAAAGATATCAATGAAAGCAAACACCTTAGCATTGCATTGTACACCGAAAAAATGTATGTAGATATATTTTGCAAGTTGTCCCACTTAGAAATCATAGAGGGGTCTGAAATTGTCATCGTAGGTGCATGTCCACTGTGAGAGACATAATCTAAAAAAAAACCCAGAAATGACAATATATGATTTTCAATCTATTTATTTGTATGATACAGCTGCAAATAAGTATTTGAACACCTGTCTATCAGCAAGAATTCTGACCGGCAAAGACCTGTTAGTCTGCCTTTAAAATGTCCACCTCCGCTACAGTTATTATCCCAAATTAGATGCACCTGTTTGAGGTCGTTAGCTGCATAAAGACACCTGTCCACCCCATACAGTCAGTAAGAATTCAACTACTAACATGGCTAAGAACAAAGAGCTGTCCAAAGACACTAAAGACAAAATTGTACACCTCCACAAGGCTGAAAAGGGCTACGGGGAAATTGCCAAGCAGCTTGGTAAACAGGTCCACTGTTGGAGCAATCTTTAGAAAATAGAAGAAGCTAAACATGACTGTCAATCTCCCTCAGACTGGGGCTCCATGCAAGATCTCACTTCATGGGGTCTCAATGATCCTAAGGAAGATGAGAAATCAGCCCAGAACTACACAGGAGGAGCTGGTCAATGACATGAAAAGAGCTGGGACCACCGTTTTCTAGGTTAATGTTAGTAATACACTAAGACGTCATGGTTTGAAATCATGCATGGCACGGAAGGTTCCCCAGCTTGAACCAGCACATGTCCAATTGCTGATGAAAATTTGGATGATATTAACATTGACTTTCTCAGGTGTTCAAATACTTATTTGCAGCTATATCATACAAAAAATAGTTTAAAAAAATCATACATTGTGATTTCTGGGTTTTCTTTTTTAGATTATGCCTCTCACAGTGGACATGCCCCTACGATGACAATTTCAGACCCCTCCATGATTTCTACGTGGGACAACTTGCAAAATATCAGGCTGTTCAATTACTTATTTTCCTTACTGTAGATAATTATTATTTTTTTGTACTATATACTGCTATATATTGATTTATTCTTTTTCCAAAGACCCCCACTGAGTTGATCCTGGAAACAGACATTTTATTTGCACAATAAGAAAAGAGGAAATAGAAAGAGAGAAAAAAAGGTGTTAACAAAGCAAAACAAAATACAACAAAGAAAATATAAGGAAAGACTGTGATCAATGTTTTGTTTACTATTTCCCAGAAAAAAGAAATAGTATTACAATTACATTACAAACAGACTTATCATCCAACACTGTATCACAAATGGTTTTATGCGGCAGTAGAAATATTCAGATAAAGCATATTTTGTAGGTTGGTGTAAGTCTTTTTGAATAATAACTACTGAAACCATAAGGTGACTTGATGGTTATTTGGTTAATAATGGCTGGCCACAAGTTAAATATAGTGTAGGCACAATTTTCTAAGGCTAGCAACTAAGCATTCTACAATCACATTTTTTTTTAATTTAAAATAAAATAAATAAAATAATGATAATGATAATTAATTTAAATGTAAAGTGTATATATGTTATAAAGTGCATCCAGAAATAATCACAGCGCTTCACTTTTTCCACATTTATTTACATTACAGCCTTATTCCAAAATTGATTAAATTAATTTTTTTCCTTAAAATTCTACAAACAATACCCCATAATGACAATGTGAAAAAAGTAAAAAAAAAAGAAAGAAAATATCACATGCATTAGTATTCACAGCCTTTGCTCAATACTTTGTTGAAGCACATTTGGCACCAATAACAGCCTCAATCTTTTTGAGTATGATGCTACAAGCTCAGTACACATATTTTTGGTCAGTTTCTCTTATTCTTCTTTGCAGAACCTTTCAAGGTCCATCAGGTTGGATAGGAAGCGTCGCAACATCAGTCATTTTCAGATCTCTCCAGGGATGTTCAATTGGGTTTAAGTTTCGGATCTGGCTGGACCAGTCAAGGATGTTCACTGAGTTGTCCTTTGTCTTTGTTATCTTGGCTGTGTGCTTAGGGTTGTTGTCCTGTTGGAAGATTAACTGTTGCGACAGTCTGAGATCCAGCAGGTTTTCATCAAGGATGTCTCTGTACATTGCTGCATTCATCTTCTCTCGATTTTGATCAATCTCCCAGTTCTACTCTCTCTTAAACATCCCCACAGCTTGATGCAGCCACCACTATGCTTCCCTGTAGGGATAGTATTGTCCAGGTGATGAGCGGTGCCTGGGTTCCTCCAGACATGACTCTTGGCATTCAAGAATTATGTTTCTCATGGTCTGAGAGTTCCTTAGGTGCTTTTTGGCAAACTCCAGGTGGGCTGTTATGTGCCTTTTACTGACGAGTGGCGTCCATCTGGCCACTCTATCAAACAGGACTAATTGGTGGAGTGTTACAGAGATGGTTGTTCTTTTGGAAGTTTTTCCTCTCTCAACAGAGAGAATCTGGAGCTCTTTCAGAGTGACAATCAGGTACTTAGTCACCTCCCTGACTAAGGCCCTTCTCCCCCGATCACCCAGTTTGGCCGGCAGGCCCACTCTAAGAAGAATCCTGGTGATTACGTAAATTTTTGTGTAAACTTCCCCAAATCTGTGCCTCAATACAATCCTGTCTTGGAGGTCTACAGACAATTCCTTGGACTTCAATACTTGGTTTGTGCTCCAACTGTATAAACTCTATCGCTGTAAAGATGCTTATCCATTGTTAAAAGTGCTATACAAATAAATCTAATTTATTCATAATCTGTTCGTGAATTACATCCTTTTAATACACTTACTATTTGTCCGAATTTTTTTATTCCTGCATGATGTATTGATTGTTACAGCGCACTTTTCAAAAGCAGGTTTTGAATCTGTTTCCTCTCAAGGTTATCTATAGTCATCCATGTCAGCTCAGAGAGCTTGTCCTTGTTACTTGAAGTCAGAATTGTAAGAGGAAATATAGGAAATACAGATTTTCAATTTACTTTGTTTACTATTTGAGGGAACAAGGAATAGATGCAGTAGAACATTACTGATTAGATTAAACATCATTCTTATCACGCATCTTATCAACTATGAAACATTGTGATAGTTCCACTGTACTCTAGAGATATTGATAGATTTTATTATTTCCATCAAAAAATCAGCTCAAGCAATCCCCGCTTATATGTTATCTCAATAGCCTGGTGTAATACGTATATCTAAAATAGAGTGCAATACGAATACAAATGTCATGCCTCAGTATTTATAGCAACTACCTTGGTAATAATATGAATATAGACATGTTTAAACTGACATTTGTGCATAGAGCAATTATTTTAAACGAATGGCTTTTGGAAAAAAAGAAAAATCATTCATAAATTATTACAATAATAATTTTTATTATATTAACCCCGTACCTGACAGTATAGCGATACTTTTGTAGTTTACATATTAAAAAACAATTATGATTTTTTTTCCTTTAGTTTTTTTTTTTTCAGTTTTGCATTATTAAAATCACTCAATCAGTTATTCTACTATTTAACATTTTACCAAATTTACTTACACTATATTTCCAAAAGTATTGGGTCACCTAGTCATAAGTATGGTATGTGTATTTGAGCATTGCATTCCACAATTAGTCAATTTGCTCTTACAATTTCCTCCACTCTTCTGAGAAGATGTTCCAATAGACTTTGGAGTGTGCTTATGGATATTTCTGTTCATCAGCCACAAGGGTGTTACGTAAGGCAGGTACTGATGTAGGTAAGGAGACCTGGGGTGCAGTCAGGTATTCAGTAGGGATGAGATCAGAGCCACTCGAGGTCTTCTTCTCCAAAGCATGTAAACCAGATCTTCAAGAAGCTCACTTTGTGCACAGGGGCATTGCCATGCTGGAACAGGTTTGGGTTTCAAGTGAATGCAACATTTTATTAAAGCGCATCTAAAGACGTCCTACACAATTGAGTGCCTCCAGCTTTGTGGAAACAATTTGGAAAAGAACCACTTATATCAGGAAAGGTCAGGTGACCCAATATTTTGTGGAAATATAGTGTATTTTGCATCTTATTATTATCTTCCTTTACATATTAGCATGCTGCAACTGTCATATCTTTATGATCGATGCTTATGCTTGTACCAAGAAGAGTACGACCTTCAACACTGTATTTTGTTATCATTTACTGATATGTAATATGTTTTTATTTCATTTTTAAGAACGTGTACTTTACCTGAGTATTATCATTTAGGGACTTTGACTTCACTCCTATTTAATCAGTAATTTTTTATTACTTTGAAGTAAACACATAATCTGCTTTAAATAAGAACCTGTTGCAAGACCATAAGCGAAACCATACTGTTCTCTCAGTGGAGTAAAGGTTTTCCCACAATGTGGCTGTAACTATAAAACACTCGCTCCTTAAAAAGGTTTGATGTGCAGGAGAGTGGAAGACTGAGCTGGAAAAAAAAGAAAAGAAAGTAGAGTTCTTATAGATCAGCACTTTTACTTTTGTTGCTTATGTACATTTAAAATTAAGAAAACATTGTACTTCCACCTCAGCAGAAAGTTGTAATTTGCTCTGAATAAGGGCATCAACCAAATGCAATAAATGTAGATGTATCAAGGCACTTTTTTATGTAGCTTTGTGTTGTGTTGTAGCTCTATGTTGTTGTAGTACCAGGGTTCTGGAGGAACGTTGTCTAGTTTTTACTGTGTTCTGTGTACCACTGTGTATAGTAGAAATGACAATAAAAGCCACTTGACTTGATCTTCATTTCAAATCCCAACACCACCAAGCTGCTGTTCCTGGGCCTTTGATCAAGACCTTTGATCTTCAGCTATTTAGTCAGTGTTGTGCTGGTTACTAAAAAATAGTAACGTGTTACAGTTACTAGTTACTTCATTCAAAAAGTAACTCAATTACTTTGTTTATTACTTACACCAAAAAGTAATGCATTACTGTTAAAAGTAACCTTTTAGTTACTTTTTAAAAAAAAACGTTCTTTAATGTTCCCATTAATGCCCTTTTATGCGTATGGTCTACAAACACAAAACTGACTTAAACACAAAGTAATTTTTAAACACTATTTTATTTAAGTCAGACCAGCACAAACTAAGTATATCACCAGGATTTCTGAAATAAATAACAAGCTAAAAAATATATATATTCACAATCAAAAACTAAAGTGGCTTCTGCATCATAAAAGCTGTTGTGTTGAGCTCTTAAAAATTTTCCTTTCACAGCTTAAGTATGAAAACTATCAACAATGTAGAACAGAACACCGGGTTAGCTTCTAGCTTCATCGAGGCATGAGGTTTCTGGAGGAGCTTCGACAGATTGGAGTTGCTGCTATCGCAGTAGATACGACCTTCGAACCAGAAATACACAGCTTACGTTTGTCTTTATGCTCAACTAAAGTGAAATAATGAGCATATTTCCACTTTGAGAAACTCGTCTTTCTCTCGCTTCGACTCGCCATTACTGCCGCACAGACCTGAAAAAATGGAGACACGCCCACAGTGCGTCTTCTTCCTGTTTACAGTGGTTCATCCACCAATCCTACAATGCGTTGCTGCTGTAAACAGGTCAGACTGTAGGCTACACTTCAGCCGGGTAACGCACCATACGGTAACGGTAAAGAAGTTACTTTAACTTGTCACAGTATTAGTTACTGTCAAAAGTAACTGTGTTACAGTAACGCGTTACTGCCCAACACTGTATTCAGTTATATAAATAATACAATTGTCATTTTGGGTAAGAGCATTTACTAAATGCCATAAATGTAATGTAAATAAGTATGCTTATTTTTACTGGATTAAAGTTTAAGCAGAGGATTTGTTTACTTACAGAAAAAGTGTATTATATCTGCCATTAAATACAATTATTTTTTATTTTATATTAATATTTTATTTTAACCAATCAAATTCGAATTTGGAGTCGAACATGACTTCAGCACATACAAAAAGACAACTGTCTCTAATTGATTTTACAGTTTTTTCACTAGGAGCACCAGCATATCCATCCTAGCTGGTTTCATATTGCCATGGTACAGTGTTGCCCCTGTGCTGAAAAAGGTTTCTGAAAAGGAACACATATTTAACATGGTATTTTATATGGTATATAAAAAAAAACTCTTAAAGTAAATCTTCTCCACTGTCATTTGGAGCATTTAGCTAATAATCCAGCCAATATGGCAGCATTAATTGAACAGTGGGACCAGAGAGCATTGCAGTGGCATTTGTGCTTTGTTCTAAAGGGAATGTTTTACATAAAACACTAACATATGAACATATGACGATTATAATGTTACAGCAAAACCGAATGTCGACATTGTATGGTCTTTATATTCGTTTTTTAAACCATATTTACCTTATTATCCCCACCTTGGCTATAGTAGTGCGAATGTTTCTGCACCTGTAATGTAATGTAAGATGAAACCTATCTTAGGTCTTGGATTTAAACAAGATAACACCACTTGTATTTGCAAGTTTATGTTTTTCTTTTTTATGACAGATTGGATGCTTTCTTATTCATCAATAAGATGGCTTTGTTCAGCAGCGTAAAAACTACTTTCAGGTATTACCAACTGACACTTTCTTCTTCTCAGAGGGCATTAGTTAACTCCAGCAGTGTTCTTAGGGCCTTGTTAACAGATTCCAAAACATCTGGGTCTTGCCTTGTTGAAATCAAATGCCAGGTCTTCAGAGAGACCTGCTCTGGTATTCTGTCAGTCATCATTTGTCTAGATCTCCATCTTGTTTGGCATTTTGGTAAAAGTGCATGTGCTGGTAGGTTAAGCTCTTTCAGTGTAACTTCTAATGTGACCCTGTTGCTGTGAGAAATAAAGCCTACCCACATTCTGCAAAGGCCTCTGGCATGACTGCAGCCATCATTACCTTTTATTGCATTTTGAACAGCAAACATATGAAAATTATTAAAATGTCATACAAACTAAGGATAATGACATGAATGCTGTTATATGTTGGCATACATTACACCACAGAATTAAATGTATAGTAAAATATTGAAATGCAACATCACCTATACACCACTGTAGCAGTAGGTTCGTGTTTCAGCTTCGGTTTGTGCATGGAGGACAAAGCCAAAGAAAGTGATAGGTAAGGATCGATCTCCAGTTTATAATTTATATTAGTGTGCTCTCTGTTTCAGTGAACAGCAGAGAGAATAAAAGGGGAAAAAGAAAAAAACAAGAAAGAAAGAAAGAAAGAAAGAAAGAAAGAAAGAAAGAAAAAAAGAAATATATTAAATAATATATTATATTAGTGTGCTCTCTGTTTCAGTGAACAGCAGAGAGAATAAAAGGGGAAAG
>MU558303.1:2002627-2114248 GCA_024362625.1 Silurus asotus | reverse complement strand
AAAGAAAGAAAGAAAGAAAGAAAGAAAGAAAGAAAGAAAGAAAGAAAGAAAGAAAGAAAGAAAGAAAGAAATTGCAAAAATAAAGGCTTTTGCTTAGGGGCAAAGTAACCAGTAAGCTACCAGCTCCTCTTAATAACCTGTTGCCTCCTTCCCATTGTTTCTTCTCTGAGCTATTGAGCTCTACCCAGCGGTGCCAAAAACCAGAACAAGGAAGGAAATTATGCACAGGTGTATAATGACACCGCTGCTTACACAACTACAAATGTCAATTACTATACGCAGTATTAATCCAAAGTTCTGATTTTACCACAGTTCTAGTTTAGGCTATGCCAAAATGCATCTTACTATACTTATATAGTACATTCTTATAATATATTTTAAGATTTACACAAATATATATGTAGTGTAGTTCAAATATAACAATTTTGTGTTATATATACTTTTTACACCAGTTTTCAGGTCTAGCCTGTCTGAAGATGCAATCGTTTAGACACAGTAAACACCTTATAAAGTTGGATGTGTTATCTGTTTTAATGCAGACTTGTTGCTCTTCGGTTAAACCTCGTGATGCTAATGCTTCTTTCATGCTCTGGGCTGTGTTGTCTGTAAGCATCACGTTTTCAGATTTAAAGCCAATGTTCAGGCCGAAACCCATATATTTTTTTGGCTGAACCATATTTCTGTGGTTGTGGCCAAAATACTCCACTTGAAGCTTGGCATTAACACTTACCTTATTTTTTTATTGATTGATTGATTGATGTGTTTGATTGCTTGATTAATCGACTGATTGTTTGCTCATTGGTGGACAGTATCAAAGTAAATGTAATTTGTAAAAATTATTGCGTATTGCCATTTAGGAAAAAGTTTTTTCTATAACTTCACTACTTTTCAAACTCAAATATTTGACTTTATACTCAATGACATTTTGCAAAATCCGTAATTTCTTTTTTTATTTATGAGCGGATAAAAACTTAACGGGTCAAGCACACAGTAAGCCACAGATCAGGGTGGAGAGCGCGCTCTGTTTTGAACGTGTTTTGATTGCCATTTAATGGTATCTGCTTAGCACCAACATACAGTTCAGCAAAAGTCCAACAACAAGCAGAATATTTTAAGAGTAATAAATGATGAAAGAAACTCCTGACTCTAACATGCCACAACACCCGTGGCTTATTTGCGGGATTTTTTTTTTTTACTAATTAAATCGAATTCAGGTTTCGACTAATTAATCATTCTATTAATAGATATGTGTTAAAAGTAACTTTAGTTGTTTCACAAACAGTTGATTAAGCAATAGTCTTGTAACAAAACCTATAATAGGAACATTATAGCTATAATAATTCATTGTACTTTGGATACTTAGGTACATTTAAAGGCAAATGCTTGTACTTTTACTTAAATAAAAGTTCAAGGGAGCACTTTTACTGGTGTAATATTTCATTGGGTGTATCTCAAGTACATGGTCTACTGTGATTGATTGATGACCACAAAAGTAAAATAGATTCATGGTGGTGTCTATTGGTGTATACAGAACTTCGGTGTGTATACAGAAACCACGTCTTTTTGTATTTTAGAGCATTATACTACTGAATATGTTTAGAATTAATATTTGCTTGTGATTAATTATTATTATCATTACTATTATTACTACAATGTGTGGTCTGGCCTTGTTGCATTGCATTCTTCCTTCTTCATTCCTTGCTCTCATCCATCTTCTTAAACCCAACATATCTTCAATTATTGCAGGGTGATTTCTCTTTGCAATCATTTTAATTTTTTTTTTTCTAGGAATTTGCACCCACGTTCTCATTGCTCAATCAGTAAGACAACTGTGATTAGCTGCCTTCATATACCGTCCAATGTATGTTACTGCATTTGCAAATTATAGTCTGCTCATACCATGGCATTCTATAATTAGTTCTCTATGTGTTTATATTGTATTATAAATATTATATAAAAACATGTCTTAGCCTATAACTCTAGATTGAATTAAAGATAATAATGCCTACAAGCAATCACCTTTTAAGGTGCACAGTGCATAAACAAATTCATCGTAGTGTGAGGGCAAGGTTAGGGAGAAGAGGATGCTATCTGCTTTACTTTTTGTCACTGACTTAGATCATTTATTTATTTTCTCCTATTTATTTATCTTCTTCCCATGCTAGGGGACATGCCAACAGAGAAACAGCTCATTCTTGCACTTGGGATTAGAACTTGGGGTCAGATTAGTTACCTATGCTCCTTTATCTTATCTCCTATCATTCCTTTTTCTAAAAGAAAGATTGATTTTGTTGGCTTTGTTATTTATTTATTTATTTATTTTTTTGCTGCATTCACCCGTTTGTTTCCGCTTTATAATTCTAAAATATATTTTTTGTTTAGATAACATAAAGAAAGTGCTGATGATTTTTATTGCACAATGTAAAAATACATTTCTGATTACTTTTATTGTTATGGCAACTATGTAAATACAAAAAAGAAATAATTGAGTTATAGTAATGGTAGGTGAACAACAATAAAACATTTTTTTTTTATTAATTAATCAAATAATAATAGTATTGTGATCTGGTACACACTCATTAAGTTGTGTAATGGTGCAGCAGGGTCTGCCTTAATCCTCCTTGGCATGGAATTCAACAGAGCTGCACAGGTTGTTGCTGGAATCCTTGAGCATCATTGAGCTGCTGGATGTTAGACACATGGCACTTCTCCACCTTGCACTTGATGATGCCCCACAGGTGCTCAATAGGGTTCATGTCTGGAGATATGCTTGGCCACTCCATCACCTTCACCTTTCTCAGCAAAGCAGATGTTATCTACGCAGTCTTATGGCGGTCGTTGTTATGTTGGAAAACTGCCATTCAGCAGTTTCTGAAGGGAGGGCATCATGTTCCGCTTTAGACTCATGCAGCTCCAGACCATGATGCTACCACCACCATGACTGTAAAGAAGACACAATTTTCTTGATAGTCTTCACCAGGGCCTCACCACACATGCTGGACATCAACTGAGCCAAACACACTAATCTTAGTATCATCAGACCACAGAACATTGTTCCAGTAATTCATGCTCTTGGACAGGTTGTCTTCAGCAAACTGTTTGTGGGATTTCTTGTTAAAAAATAAATTTCTTGTTTCTATCTAAAACCCCAAATAAAATAAAAAAAATGTAACCCTACCCCTAACCCTGGGCCTTCAGTGGGGACTTACCTGACTTAATCCACCTCTTAATACCACCACTATCACGTAGCATTTATAGCAACCATCGATACTATACAAAAATGCAATATATCAACGCGTGGCATTACAGAGAAAGGCATTTCACCCATTTAGACTCCAAACCTCTACACTACAACCGCAACTGTGCCACCAGCATCACCTGGAGCAGTTCAGAATCAAAATTTTGTCTAAGAACATGAAAAAACATAAATGTTAATATAAAATACAACCTATGCACCTGAGATGCAGACTCATAATTTGCACCATTTCTCAGAGGCTGTAATCCAGTGGTAAGGCTCATATTCACTGGTCTGGAAGTGGATAACAAACCCTTTCCCGGGCTGAGACAAGCTCGCTAGCTTTGGGGTTGGCTGACCTCTTCTCATGATGTCTAGCTTTTCTTCAAAATGTTTTTTTAAGTATATCAGAGAGCAAATGAATTTCTCTTCCTCCGTAGGCATTAAAAAGTATAAATCAAATGTATTAATGAGTGCAGAGCTACAGACGTGTTTTGCCAAATAAAACTTGGCTGTAACAGTTTCCCTCTGACCAACCAATCAGAAGACAGAAAAATGCTGATGCTATTCTGGGCCAGCTATAACTATAACTGTTTAGCTATAACTAAAGCTAAACAGGCCCTGGGAAGATTACATTGACATGGCAGCACAAAAAGTTTGAAATCTGATTGGACAAAAAATCTAGTATCCACATCCATGTACTGGAAGCAGTGAGGCCAAGAGAAACGCTATGAAATGAATAAATTAATAATAATAAATGAATACAATTTAATGGAACAAATATTAGAATTTAGGTTCTAATAGTGTTTAGGCCAGCAGAGAAGGCTTTGCTGACCGCCTGCCACTGTATAAGTGATATAAATAATAAGCAAATCTCATAAATCCATATTCTTTTCACAATAAACCAAACAACAATATTAAATGCTTTAACTGAGAATAAACACTATTTAAATTGAAAAAAAAAAATAATAATAGGTCATTTGGAATTTTGTTAAAAATTGTACATTTCTTTGGGTTATACATTTGATATGTTGTCTAGGTTCTGCTGTGAATACATTATTGGTGTTTGGGATTTGCAAATCATTTAATTTACATTTTACACAATCCCAACTTATTTTTTTTATTGGGGTTTACATTCTAGTGATGGGATTGTTAGCATAGTTTACATGATATAATCACAACAAACATAAAGACCATTTGCAATATGTGGCATCTGTTGCTCACACAAAATTAAGTGTTCATTAACAATAACATTGAAAAATTATTTAAACTGCATTTAAAACTCACACTTCCTGATGTGTCTCTATACTTAAAAAAGACAAAAGGCGACTTATTGATCATCAGTCATGTTGGTTACTACAGGATTTAGCTTTTCTATTTTTTTTTTTATTACTGTTTTTATAAATTATATTCAAAGTTAAATACATGCATGTGCAATGTTTTTATTCCATAAATAAATAAATACATACATACATACATACATACATACATACATACATACATACATACATACATACACACATACATACATACATACACACATACATAACTAAATAAATAACTAACCAAATAAATAAATAAGCATCATGACAGATTTGGATTACCGATATTGATTTTAGCATACATGATGGATACATGGAAAAACATTTAGTCAGCAAATGCATGTATTTGCAAGGGGTTTCTGGCTAATAAATGTATTTTCAAGGACACTGCTTGTGCCAGGTTTCTTCTGCCTCTTGTGAATCACACTGCAAGATTTTTCTAATTAGCCTAGTAAATGACATTAGATGAAGAGCATTAATGTTATGATTACTGCAAGCACTGGAAGGGAATGTTGAATGAACGGGGGTGCATTCGTTAGTAGGGATCCATTAAAAAATGTTTAAAGAGAAAGATGGGATGGAAGGGAAGGTGATGGTTACACTACATACTGTATACACAGTAAGAGTTATAAACAAGTCTGGAGGGTTTCTGGGATCGTTGGCCATTGCAAATAATCAGTTTTCAGTTTAGTTTGTAGTGTAACTATTTATTTATTCATTTTATCTGTAGGTTGGTTTGAGCAGCTTAGTCCGAGACATGAACACTTCTTCCAAATCAGGGGGGAAAATGCTAAAATAAACTTTATTATAAGACGAATGTATAGATGACTGACCTACATTTTACCCTAAAAATACTATGTGCTTATTACATTATATTGCTGGTTGATTTATAATAGACATTGTAAAAGAGCAGCTTTACAGAAACCTGAATTACATATATTTAGATCCCCAATGAGCCAGAGATGACAGTAGTTCTTAGATAATACGAGGAAAAAACCTTGAGAGGAACCAGGCATGAAAAAAGCCACTTTTGAGTGAACACATCAAATGAACACATCTCTTTCGAAAAGTGACCCATAAGCAAACAATACAGGTGGTCTGAGAAGGCTATTTAGGATTGTGGTCCAGTTGATTTGTGCATTTTGAAAGCAATTTGCTTTCTGCCCACTGTACATTTAGTTTCATACTGTAGATAAAGAAGTGAGGGTTGCTGAGCCTGCTTCTTATAGCTACATTTTTTTGTCACCTAAAAGAAAAACAGCTTAAAAGGCTTTCTCTGGGTTCATGTGTTCCAACATTAAGGTCAGTATGTTGGGTAGGAACATGATAAATGGGCTAATAGAGCTCTTGTGACATGGACAATTATGCTATAGAGCTTTACTTACTGCAATTACTTGAAAGACAGATCAACAGGCAGAATCTTATATCTTATTCAAAAATCAGCGACAAAAACAAAGATTGAAACGCACAACAAGATGATAGGAAAACCTTGCAATCAGAGTGTGGAGTGGCCAATGAATGAAAATGAGGAACAGGTCTGTGTGTGTGTGTGTGTGTGTGTGTGTGTGTGTGTGTGTGTGTGTGTGTGTGTGTGTGTGGCATGCTAGATTGATGTTGACTGTGAGGGCTGTAAAGTCTCACTTCTAGTACTGGCAGACTTTGTAATGGTGGTAAAGTCAGTGGATTTGGGGATGACAGAAAGTAATAGATGTCAAATGGCTAACTACCATCTGTGTGTGGACAGACGCTAGATCATAGCCACATGTGCTAGTTAAACATACCAATCCAGATTTATTTATTTTGTTATTTAAAGAGCCTCCAATCTTTTAAGAGGGCTTTTAACTAAGTTATTTTTATTTAAAAAAAAGCTTACTGAATAACTTCTGTTCATATTGGTATTAGTGTTTATGATAAGTAATGGACTTTTTCAGATAACCCTATTATTGAAAATTGTGGTAAATGAAAAAAAATGGTAATTTTCTTTTCATTCTGTTATCATAATTTTTTTGAAACAATATACCTGGATTGATGAACTGAAAGAGAGATATCTGGAAACATAAAAAACCCAATCAAACAAACAACAATGACAAAAAAAAGAGAAATATACAAAGAGGAAAGTCATTGTGATGTGTGATTTTTACTTGGGATGAACTGAATGGGAAATAAATGATGATTTAACCTAGTGATCGCAAAAATATATCTCTCTAAAAATATTTTTCGATTTACAAGAACACTGAAGAGTTTAAGTGAAGCCGGCATAAGCAATGATGCAAATTGCCCTGGTCATTGACCACACTTCTAAAACTGCAGCTATTGTGGTTGAATAAACTACAATCATGGAGAAAACATGAAACTTGTATATTATATAGATTCATCACACACAGACTGATATATTTCAAGTGTTTGTTTCTTTTAAATAATTGAATTTTATTTAATTACCCCAAAATTCGGTATCTCATTAAATTTTAATATCGTGAAAAAGTTCAATATTGGAGACTCGTGGTGTCACTTTCTAATCAGCTAATTAAATCCAAACACCTGCAAAGGTTTCCTGAGCCTTTAAATAGTTTCTCAGTTTGGTTTAGGCTACACAATCATGGGGAAGACTGCTGACTTGACAGATTATTGACACCCTGCACATGGAGGGTGAGACACAAAATGTCATCCCTAAAGAAGCTGCTGTTCACAGAGTGCTGTATTCAAGAACATTAATGGAAAGTTGAATAGAAGGTAAAAAATGTGGTAGAAAAAGGTGAATCAAAGCCCATTAAAGAATTTAGAGTCAGTGCTTCAAGAGAAACAACTGATGCATTCCTTGTTTCAAGCCACTCCTGAACCAGAAACAATGTCAGAGGTGTCTTACCTGGGCAAAGGACAAAAAAGGACTAGACTGTTGCTCAGTGGACCAAAGTCTTCTTTTCAGATAAAAGGAAAGGAAATTAAGCATTTTATTTGGAAATCAAGGATTCAGAGTCTGGAAAAATGAGAAGAGGCACAGAATCCAAGTTGTTTGAGGTCCAGTGTAAAGTTTGCACAGTCAGTGGTGGTTTGGGGAGTCATGCATCTGCTGGTGTTGGTCTACTGTGTTTTATCAGGTCCAAGGTCAGCACAGCTGTCTACCAGGAAGTTTTAGAGCATTTCATGCTTTCCTCTGCTGACCAACTTCATGGAGATGCTGATTTCATTTTCCAGCAGGATTTGGCACCTGCCCACACTGCCAAAAGCACCAAAAGTTGGTTAAATGACCATGGTATTGGTGTGCTTGACTGGCCAGCAAACTTAACAGACCTGAACCTATGGGGTATTGTCAAGTGGAAAATAAGTCAAAAAGAGACCAAAAAATGCAAATGAGCCAACCTGAGCTTCCATACCACCTCATGCCACAGACTAATCACATTCATGCCATGCCGAATTGAGGCAGTAATCAAAGCAAAAGGAGCCTCTACCAAGTATTGAGTACATATACAGTAAATGAATATACTTTCCAGAAGTCCAACAATTCACTAAACAATTTTATTGGACTGGCTCTTTCAGAAGCTGTTCTTCATAATTAATAGTATGAACACCTCTGGAAAAGTTTAAAGCTTATTTGTGGATCATGATTTTATTTGTTGTTTTTAAATTAAAATTTAAATACTATGTATTGTAAAGCTGCTGTTTGTTAAAAAAGCTGTGTTAATCAATTTACTTTATTTATTAGCACTACATAAATGAAAAAAAAAAATATGAAGTTAATAAACACTTTAACAAACATGTTTATGTAATAAAGCATATAACACCAACAGTTTACTTCAAATAATATTAAGAAGATATTTGCGACAACCTAATTTTATGAAACATTCAAATAAAAAAATTAAAATCTTTATCAAAAATTAAATAGGCCACACTTAAATAGTGCTGATTGAACAAGAAATTATAATACCCTTAATAAAATCAATACTGTAGAGTTTGCTGAGGGTTAAAAACTATTTTATTATGATTTAGCGGAACTCAAAAAAGAATAATTAAAACGATTGTGATGATTTATTTATTTATTTTTTTATGTTGAGCCAAAAGTTTACTTTTTCGAGTGTAGAATGTATATTCTCTTCAGACTGTGAATCAACTACAGTCCACCAAAGGCTGAAAAGTGCAATTATTCTAACCTTTCCGGTCGACAGACCTGTAATCAGGCTGTGCATATGTGCTGCAATATTTAATCAGTCACGGATAACTTATCGTGGTGCTTAGAGGCATGGTGGATGCAGGAACTGTAAATAGATTTCCTGGCATCATCCCATACATTTTTCTAAATAGGAAAACATGAATACATTTATGGCTGTAAATATAATGACAGCAATTAGTAATCCTTTAGGTTAATTTGACAACAAAGCAATCTGACAATGTGGCTTCTTTCTATAGAAACTAAGTATTCATACAAGAGCATTACCAAGGACACCTAAAAGGAAAAGATTCTATTTTATAATCTCTAATCGTTTTAATACTGTTAATAAGTGTGTACACATTTTTTTGTCTTGGCAATATTTTGTCATGCCCTTTCATGGTTGAGAAATTATCAACTTGTCATATTTTATAATTGAAAACACTATGTGTTCTCAGCTTGCACATAATTCATTTGAGCAATGACATGAGAGCTGACTGGTGAATTATGGGTCCCAGGAAGCACTCGCAAAACAGATGCAATTTCATGCTGCTTTAACACACACCGAACCACCCAATTCCACCCCTATCTTCCTTTTGGTGCGCAATTCTTTCTGGTCTTTTGGTTTAGAAAAACTCAATATAAAACCTACTTACAAAAATGTATTATAAATAAATAACATGAAGACATAAAATGTACAAACTTTAAATTCAAAGTTGACAGAACGGTTTAGTGTTCTGAGAGCTAAACTACCCCTTCAGCAGTATATTACAATGTTAACCTGTTGCATAACATGTCATAGTTTTTCATAGATGAACAAATCTCTAGATTTAATCCATTATTATTATAATTCTACAGATTATTATTCAAACTTATAATTCATATATGTGTTCTTATTATTTATACATGCATACATAATATAATTTCAATAATAAGCAACATGAACTGACCACAAATATCGAAGTAGGTTTTGCCCTATTCATGTTAAATGTTACCTCAATCTTTTTCTCCGTAAAATACTAAAGCAAGCTCAACATGGATAATGCATTTTTAGTTTTATACATGATCTAACACAGAATTTGGACACAGGACTAAACACATGCATATACAGTACAGACCAAAAGTTTGGACACACCTTCTCATTCAAAGAGTTTTCTTTATTTTCATGACTATGAAAATTGTAGATTCACACTGAAGGCAGCAAAACTATGAATTAACACATGTGGAATTATATATGGAATTATATACATAACAAAAAAGTGTGAAACAACTGAACAAAATTATATTCTAGGTTCTTCAAAGTAGCCACCTTTTGCTTTGATTACTGCTTTGCACACTTTTGGCATTCTCTTGATGAGCTTCAAGAGGTAGTCACCTGAAATGGTCTTCCAACATTCTTGAGTTCCCAGAGAGATGCTTGGCACTTGTTGGCCCTTTTGCCTTCACTCTGCGGTCCAGCTCACCCCTAAACCATCTCGATTGGGTTCAGGTCCGGTGACTGTGGAGGCCAGGTCATCTGGTGCAGGACCCCATCACTCTCCTTCTTGGTCAAATAGCCCTTAATGCCTCCAGTGTGACTCTACAATTTTCATAGTCATGAAAATAAAGAAAACTTTTTGAATGAGAAGGTGTGTCCAAACTTTTGGTCTGTACTGTATGTGCTATTTGAATACCCTATTCCAAGAAAAAGTCCTCCTTTTGCTGTTACGATATACAAGAATTTTCTTAAAAAGCTTTCCACTAGATTTTAAAATGTAAATCTGGGGATTTGCCCATTCAGATACAAGAGCATTATTAAAAATTGTAACTGATGTTAAGACCTGGCATTCAGTCAGCATTACAATTTATTCCCAAGGTGTTAATTACGGCTAAGGTCAGGTCTCTGTGTGGGCAACCAAAGTTGTTTCACACTAACCATTTTAAACTTGATGTTTTTAAAATTACAAACAGGTACATGATTGTTGCCGAGATAATATTTTATCAGAAATTATACTGAATATAGTACAGGTTTTGTGATCAGTATGCTATACCTGAAATAGGAACAATGTTAAAAGCATGTCACAACATCTCCAGGACTGAAAGATAGGAAGCAGATCTCAATGGGTTAAATATCAGGTTTGATCAAGGTTGTGATGATCAGTTGTTCATACTGTATACCTTGGGCTATATATACTGCATGTGTGGGTGCCATGTGATCCAATTTCCATAAAAAAATAAAATAAAAAAACCCTGACAGTACATCAGTGTCAGCTATTCAGATAAAAACATATTCTGTCCACTCCACTAGAAAGCACAGCAGAAAGCACAGCAGAGTCTGGGCTATGATGTTTTTACCTTTTGTCAGGTAAAAAATGTGAGCAAACACTGTTCATCCAATAATAAACTGCTGTTATTGTAATGCAAAACCTTTTATCTACTAAGACTGTTTACTTCTCTGTTCAAACTGGCTATTTACATTCTTCCACACATGGACTCCAAGACAGCATTCGAGCGACTGCATGACTATCAATGCACAGGAAACTGCAAACCTGGATGCAAATCGCAAAGCAAAAAGCAAGCTCCATCAGGAAAATGACCAGGTGCTTCAGTACTGCTTTAAATGTACTGACTGGGATGTGCCATGGACTAGCTGTGAGATTTCATCCTTGCTGCATGCCTACTTCAGAGCATTATATTTTGGCAACACAGATGACTACAGAAAGACCAGGAGTGACCTACATAGATCTATCAAATAGGCCAGAAGAAGCTGTAGTTTTACTTTACTTCTGCAGACAAATGGTTTATGTAGCAATATTTTCAACACAGCAAAGCCACATTACATTGGCAGTTAAGCTGAATTAATTGAATGTCCTGTTTTATGTCTTTTAACAACAGGCCACAGAAGGTGGTTATAAAACCTGGGAAACATAGAACCTTCTATTCACTATCACATTGGGCAAATGTGGGCAAGAGAAGGAATAAACTCAAGGAAAAACAGCTGGCCTGGGTTACATTTCTTTAATACTAAATTACTTCAGTCTTTTAATACTCACCTACCTCAAGGCAACAACCATTGTGCCCCTTCCAAAGAAAAGCACTAGAAGGTGCCCTCATTTATATCAAATAGTTACATAGTATGGAATTGTGATGTGTTTTTGCAAGGTTCAGGTTGATGCATTTTCAATGGAAAATTCCAGCCAATATAGATCCAGCTTGCTTATTGTTAAAAAAGATCCCCAATGGATACTGTGCATAGAGAGCAAAGATGTGACAATGCTATTTCTTGATTACAGCTCAGCATTCAATATGTCATTGCATCCAAACCATGCAAAACTATACTTATACATCAGTATAAGTCTCACTTATTCAATATGCAATTATCTAATAATTGAGTGCTTGCAGCATCTGAACTTCCTGGGAAGGCTAAATAAATATGCCATGGCAGCCAATATTCTTAGTCACGTCCACAGGAGTACCATGAGCATCCCCAGTGGCAACATAGTTTGGTTTGGAAGTTGCTATTTTCTCATAACACAAGGCTCTTCATGGTGTAGTTAGGACAACCTAAATTATCACAGGAATCACAAAAGTATCCATCAATGCAGGACATTTATAACAGCAGGATCACTGGGAGAGCCCAGGATAGCATTATGGACAAAACCCACCACCAACACAGCCTGATTACAACTCTACCATCAGGTAGATGCCAAATGAGTAAAGTCAGGAACCACATGTCTAAGGAACAGATTTCTTTTGCAGGCCACTGGGCTTGTCAATAACTCTCAACCATTGCTGCTCCCATCAGCACATAGAATTGACCGTGCAGTGAATTGCAGGAGTCTTACTATTGCACTTCAATTCATCAGTGGTTCATCAGAAAGACAGAATATTGAAATGCAGCAATTCAAATTGCATCGTATAGTGCAGTAGTGGACAAAAAACACAAAAACTTGTAGTTGAGTAAAAGTAGAGATACACCAGGTAAAATATTACTCCAGTAAAAGTAAGTGCTCCTTTTAAACTTACACTTGTGTAAAAGTACAAAAGTATTTGCCTTTAAATGTTCTTATGTATCCACTATTATTTTTGTCACAAGTTTATTTGCTTAATCAACTTAATTTATGTGAAAAGACTCTACTGTTAGTCTTTGCACACCAATCTATTAATTTAATTGTATTAATGAGTCAAACACTGATTGATATCTATTAAAATTATAATGAGGCCAAAAACTCTTTTCAAGTACTCAAGGCCCTGGGTGTTGTGACAAGTTAGAGACAGGATTTTTTTTTTCCATCAGTTTTTCCTCTCAAAATGATTTGTTGGTGCTAAGTAGATACCACCAAGTGGCAATCAGAGCAAGCACTCTTTCCTGATTGGTGGATTGCTGCATGCTTGACCAGTTAAGTTTTTATCCACTCATATATAAAGGAAAGACCGATTTTCCAAAATGTAGTTGAGTAAAAAGTAAGATATTTCACTTTGAAATGTAGTGAATTTAAAAAAATAACTTCTCAAAAGGAAATACTACAGTAAAGTACAAATGTGTGAAAAGCTACTTAAGTACAGTAACAAATTACATTTCTTTTGATACCCACCACCACTGGTACAGTGTAACTGCATGTTTTGTGTTTTGAAAGTGTAGGTTTCGTTAAAATAAAATAGAAACATATAAATGAATAAAGGAATTTCTTTTTCCACCTTTATTGTAAAAGAAGAACCAACAAAATCCAAGTAAAAACTCAAAATGAAAGGTTTTAAGAGTTAAAAAAAAATAAATGCTCCTGATCTTTTAAAGTGTATGAAAATCTCCTGTGCAAATCTTCAAGCTGTCTTCTTCAAGAACCACAGGTCTTCAAATTTATATCTGGAATCTGACAGGGCCATTCCACAACTCTGATCTTCCTTTGAAGCCATTCCATGGTTGACTTGGGTTTGTGCTTTGGGCTGTTATCAAGTGAGAAAGTGATTTTTTTTCACCTTCAGCTGTCAAACAGAGACCTGGAGATTTTCTGCCAAAATAGATTGGTATAATTCAGAGCTATGCATGATTTCCTCTAAATTGATCCCCAGTCCTAGCTGAAGAGATGCAGCACCATAGCAGGATAGCAGCCACCATTCTGCTCCAATGTTCTTCACCAATGTTCCTTGTGTAATAAGCTGTCTTCTTTTGGCTTCAAATGTGTTTTTAAGTTATGCACAAAATGTTCTACTGTGTTCTCATCACATCATAACCCATTTGCTATGTTTGGGCAAAATTTTGGCAGGCTTTATTTTTCTTTTGTGAGAAATGGTTTTCAGTCTAGCCACCCTAACCCACGAGCCAGACATGTGAAGAATATCAAAAATTGCTGTCACTTACAGAGAATGACCAGTACTTGCTAGATATCCCTGCAGCTCTTTTAATGTTGCTGTTGGTCTCTTGGTGACTTGCTGATAGGTTTTTGTCTTGTCTATTTGTCACTTTTTGAGAAACATCGTTTTCTTGGAAATGTCACTACAGTGCTCTTATTTGTTTTTTTTTTTTACATTTGCTGATGATTGACTGCCTCTCTCAATGTTCTCAAAATCCTTTTGTACTCCACTGATCAATATGTTTAAAAAATTATGTATTTTAAAATGCAGGCAGCACAAGATCTTTGTGTACCATAACATAAGCAACTGGGTGAATGAAATAATTTAATACAATCATACAGAAAAAGTTGATCTTAATCAAAATGACTTTAGTGTATACATTTTGAACTGAAGATTTGAAAAGGTGGGAGGTGGTAGCTTAGTAGTTAAGGCATTGGGCTTTGGATCAGAAGATCACAGGTTCAAATCCCACCACCAAACTGCACTGCTGGGCCCCTGAGCAAAAAAACCCTCCCCTGCTCAGTTGTAAGTCGCTCTGGATAAAGACGTCTGCCAAATGCTGTAAATGTAAAATAATCAGCTAATTCCACCATTATCGAATGTTGTCACATTTGTGCAATTGGGTTACGGTGGTTATTGTTATTTTATTTATTTTAACTTTTTTGTGTTACATTAGATAAAAAAAAAAGATCGGACATGTTTTAGCTAGTTGATTTTTTACAATTACAAGACCTTGAAACCAGTGGAGCAGTGGCTTTTTTACTGCACCTACTGTATACAAATTTTTGTCTTTCTTCTAGCTTTACCAACTTTCAAGGAAACAACGCTTACTCTCTACTCAACTACCTTTATGATTCAATATATGTACTTTCTACTCCACTATATGTTCATTGACAATGAGTGTTACCTTTTTTTACATTTTGCACCTTTGTTTGCACTCCTTACATATTATATTAAGAGCTTGAATACATTTCAAAAACGTTGAGAATCCGATTTTTCAAATAGAAAAAAATGAAAAACAATTAAAAGATTGAGAGGTGAATCAAATTACAAGCAGCTCTGAATAAATCTTTTTACATTATTTACTTTAATTTTATTTGTCCATTGAATAATAATGGTTCTTCTACTTTGTCACACGATACTTTAATTTAATTTGTTGAATAAATATACCTCTTTGAAAGATGACTTTTTTTTAACAACTTGTTTGCTCTTAGTTTCTTTCTGAAATGTTGAAGAGGCTGATGTGTGGATCTTAGTTAATGAATTGTTGAGGTAGAAATTGACAAAATAAATAAATAAATAAATAAATAATATATATATATATATATTTACTACTTATTTGCACTTGCCTAAACAGATTTCCCATTTGATTAAATAACAGAATTATAGAGTTTTTATAGAGCTTATAGAGTTTTTATAGAGTTTTTGACCCCCTCAACCCTAAAGAATCAGTAGACTGATTTGTATGTATGATCTGTATAACTTTATATTTACTGTGTGGCACATAGGTTAAGTCAGATGGAATAAAGCAGGGCAGTCTTTTAATGCTCTTCTTAAAACATATAGTAAATCTTTTAATTATGGACTGGACTATGATTTTTTAACAAATCTTAATATACCGGTTCTTATTTTCACCAAAACTCATTATTGTATAAAATTCTACTGAGTTGTAGAACAAAAGTTGAATTCTGAACAGCTGAGGTTATGAAGCAAAAACCCAAATGTGTTGCTTTGCTTTATTGAATATAAAACATAATGTGAACACTGTATGTCTACTGTACAACATTATGTTTGTAAAATGTAATTTTCTTTACTTTCTCATTGTGAATTGTTAATAGAGGAGGATATGAGTCAGGGAGGAGACCAAATCCAATTTCCTCTGTCTTCTTTGTGCTGATGATAACAGCCTATTTACCAGCATATTAACACACCATATTGTAATATGCCTTGTAGCATAATATGAACATAAGCAATTCCTACATGAGCATGAAGATAACCATAGGGTGGAGAACACCACAGTATGACAGACTGTCCCTAGTGAAACTTTTCAAACACATTCCAACATGTTGGCAAATCCGCAGAGAAAGCAAGCTGCAGATTATTTGTACTGGATGACTCGAGAAAGGATACACTGGGGATTTTAGTGTGTACACAGAAAAGAACAACTATCACAAAGGACAAGAACATCCATATACAGCTGTCTTGACACTTATAGATTGTCCTGTTTTTTTATTCTGGTTATAACCTGTCGTCCATGGTTTTTTTGGGGGGGATTTGTAAAAATAAACTTTATGGAATCCATTATATTACTTATCATATCAACTTTAGCATGGGTAATGAACACTTTGATGCCTTTAAAGTAACTAATCGTGGATTATAAAATACCTGAAAATCATTTTAAACATGAAAACTGGGGCATTTAATTTGGGAGAAAACATTTAATTCGGGAGAAAATGAGAATTCTTCACATCTGCTCAATGCAGATGCCCCACGGTGTCCCACAAGACCTGGTACTTGATCCTCTTCTGTTATTAATTTATATTCAATCTCTTGCAATCACTGCTATCTGGAACAAAGGTTTTTAAACAAATAGGATTCTTATTTTGGCCTAGTGAACTAGTAGCAGGATGTATATCTTGATGGAGATTAATCATTACAGTATATCTTGAATGGAGCAAGTGAACTCGCAGTCTCAAACATCTACAGAAGGTGCTCTTACATTTCAGCCTCTGACTCTTAAGTGTCATTAGGTGTTTTTTAACCAGTGGCCCACTAACTCTCTTGAATTCTTTCCTGTTATTCACACTAAGGGTACCAGATAAAGTGTTGCCACCTTTTCTATTCATTGTACAGCCTTTCTTATTTAACAAGGTAGCAAAAAAATTATGCCTGCCAGAGCTACAGGGCCAGATTGATTCAGTCAATCAGGGTACGCTACAAATCTACTGAACCCACTTCAGTGCCCTTCTTAAAATATCTTTGAAAAGGCTTGTCCCCGGGCAGCTCTGGTTCTTTATAGAGGGGTTATCATAATTTATTTAAAAATAGGATAAGTCAGAATATAAGAATTAGGCAGATGGAATTGCTGATGTAAGATTTTATAATTCTTTGGGGGCTGAGACTTGGTTGGAATCACATATTGGTGACACAAGTCTAGAAATAGCATTTCTATCAATAATAACCAAGTTATTCAGCTGCATTCATTGTGTGTACATTGCAATCTTGTGATCTCGATTTGGTATCTAGTGGCCAAATTTGACATGTTGAAGAACGATTTTTCTTGAGGAACTGCATAAACTAGAAAGCAGAGAATTATAGACCGAAATAAAGAACACCGGAATTCTGCACAGGTAATAAAAACCAGATATTGGAAACACCATCACCAAGATCGTGGATGACTAATGGTGCATTGCTTACGACATTACATTTATATCATTTGACAGAGAGCTTTACCCAGGGTGACTTACACAATTTTAATTTATATAACTGAGCATCTGAGGTTTAAGGGCCTTGCTCAAGGGTCAAGTAATTGGCAGATGAGAACAATCTTTTGTTTAGAAATCTAACATCTTAACCACTGAGCTACAACCTCCTTTTGCTTAATCTAAAGCATATTGCCACATCTTCATAGTAGCTAATGAGAATACTGAGTGTAGTCTCATTTACTTTCTTTCTTAAAAGCACACCAGCTTGTAGGCATTGCTGGGTTTAATGCTTTACACATTTTTGTTTCTTTTCCCACAAAGAGTTGTATGCTGCTTCAAAAGGTGTTTTAAACATTGTAAAGCCATTTATGTTGGGTAACCAATTAAACACACAAATAAAGAAATAAGCATAATAATTGGATGTGTTGGATCAAGTGCTATTTTCTAATCATCTGAATAATGGCGGTGGAAGCAAAAACATTAAACCAGATAAGCAATGATTAAAACGATAATTACAACCTGCCAATTCATTCAGCAATATACACTCACGCAGCACATTATTAGGTGCACCTGGACACCAAACCGTTCACACAATTACCAGCCAATCAGCCAATTGTGTGGCAGCAGTGGAATGCATAAAATCATGCATGTCAGTACAGGTAACTTCAGGTAGAGTTCACATCATCCATCAGAATGGGGAAAACTGTAATTTAAGTCATTTTGACTGTGGTATAATGTGGTGCAAGATGAGCTGGTTGATATATTTCTATAACTCTTGATCTCATGGGATGCACACGCATCTCTGTAGTTTACTCAGAATTCTGCAATAAAGGAAAACATCAAGTGAGTGGCACTGCTGCAGACAGAAACACCTTCATAAGAAAGGTCAAGGAAAACTATTTTTAAATAATAACAGTGTGCAGAAAAGCATCCCAGAATGCAGAAACCAGGTTCCACTTCTGTCAGTCAAGAACAGATGTCTGAGGCTGTAGTGGGCACAGACTCAGTAAAACTGGACTAAACAGGGAAAAGCCTAGTCTGGAATTTCTGCAGGAGCACAATGGTAGGGATGCAAATTTGGTTCCAAAAACATAAATCCTTTTGTTAATTAATTGCCATAAAAAAGCTTTCTTTTTTAAAAAGCATCAGATTAAAAAAAAATAAATAAATGTATACTTAAATAAATAAATAAATAAATAAATAAAACTCCAGCACTCTAGCAATGTATATCTGGTCAATGTCATACAAAAAAAAAAAAAAAAAAACAATAAATAAATGAATAAATAAAACCAATTTCTCCCATATTTTGGTAAAGCAAGGGTAATTCAATAAAATGTGCAAAAACATTCTTTTAAACTAAACCACACAGCAAAAGACAAAATACTGTTTTACATAACTATTTTGAAGCAAGAAGGAATACAAAAACACCATGTTCCATTAGACACCAGTTTGTTTTGGATAACTAATGTAATTGGACATGCTGCATTATAAGATTGCTCAAGAGAACATTTTTATTGTCTGAGCAAAATCGAAAAAAATATTTAACCACATTATTTAAAAAAAATGTTAGTTAATCTATACAGTGTCTTAACATGAGTTTCTTTGAGGTATGACTATTTTGATTTACACATTTACATTTTTGTTATGACACAAACAATTAAAAAAAAAAATCTAGATTATTTTTTTTGTAATAATAGGTGCAAGTCTCTTGGTGTATTTGTATATTAGTTTAACATATTTAACAAGCAAATAGAGGGAGGGGGTTGGAAAGTTGTGTACAAGAAGTCATGCCACAAATTCTCAATTGGACTGCAAGCAGCGGAAGAAAATTTTATAATGTTGGAATGTATAATTTAGGCACCTATGAGAGTGTTTCTCATAAGTGTATGCCTAATGAGTGAGCCAGTGTCAACTGTGAGCAAGAAAATCTTGAGAAACCTTAAGAGAAACGTCTCAGGTAACTAAGGTTACCTACGGAACCATGTAACCTAAGTTCCCTGAGGGAATGAGACGCTGCGTTTCAGCGATTTGGGAATGCTTCTAAATCACGCTTCTGAATCACACTCTGAATCACGTGTGTTATCCAACCAAGACGCGACATTACCGGCGGGTTGACGTTACGACCAGGAAGCTACAAAATGCGCATTCAGTGGAACCGATGCTAGCTTCTGCAAATGAGAAGGGACATGCGGCAGGGATGCAGGGAGTGTGGCTTTCAGCACTGTTAGGTAGTTAACTGGGTCCAATTGGCTCACACCACGCAGAGAACAAGCACCATTTAGAGGTATACGACCCTCTCACAGAAGGAGCTCTGGATTGAAGGATGGTCTCCACTATCTAAGTATAGAGACCAGCTGCTAAATACTGTGCCCCCTCAGGGGCCACAGCTTCCATAACTCTGGGCTAAGCCTGAAAGAAAAGATCCCTCCTGGGAGAAATTTTCCCATGGAGGTTCCTTGAGCAAGGACACTAGGTTTGTGGAAACCCCCCTCAAATTAAATAGTAGCAAGGAGGAACACACACCTGAACACAAGCAGAAGCGACCGTCAGCTCCACTGCATGCCTTTTTGTAGCTTCCTGGGCGTAAAATCGTGTCCTGCTATTACCCGGGATTACACACGTGATTCAGAGCATGAACAACGCGGAAGTGTTCCCAAAGCGTTGCGGTGCAGCTCGAGTTCCTGAAAGGGAACCAGACTCCAAAGAGAATTCATCCTCATCTGGGTGACACCGAATGTCCTTTTATTTAAGTTCCATTATGTTGAGGTGTACTGTCCAGTGATGGCTGTATCATATTCCATAACCATAACCCATCTCAGTCTAAAATTTATGGCAAGATTGTGTCTTTATACTGTTATCATATGCAAGCTCATGTGACACAAGATCATGTGATTGCACACAGGTGGACCGTATGAATACATGAATACATATGAATCGATATATAAGGTAATTTTTTTGTATTTATTTTTAATTGGGCAACTACTGCAGAAGTGATAAGGATGCACTTGGTGTGACATCTGCAAATAGAAAGGAAGACACAGAGATCTTTTGGTGGAATGAGGAATTGCAGGAAAGCATAAGGAGAAAGAGGTTGGCGAAACAGAATCGGTTTTGACAGAGAGATGAGAAAAGTAGGCAGGAGTACAAGGATATGTGGCAGGAGGTAAAGAGAGATGTGACAAAAGCAAAGGAAAAGGGATATGAGGAGCTGTATGTGAATTTGGACTCTAATGAAGGAGAAAAGAGAGACAAATACTTTCGTAATGCATTGTAATAATTTCCTATTATAGATATGTTGTATTAAAGCAATATCACATTTAAAATCATAAATATCAGCATGCTGTGATTACTTGCCTCATGCCCATGGCTGAATCACAGCCATGCAGATATGCACTGAAACAGCAAGCAATATTGTTTCATTATTTACATTAAGGTTTAGAAAATTAGAAAAATAAATAAATTCCAGTATGTATATGAATATATTTCCTGCCAATCACAAGCTAACCTACAATATTGATCGTTTTATAACAAACTTGAAAAAAAAAACAGCCGAAATTGTAGTGCTATTAATAACTAATACTTTTCCTTATATGTACAGAAAATTCCTTATAAACCAACAAAGTAAGCTAAATTAAAACATTTAAAATCTATTAAAATAGGGTTAGGTTTGGTTTTAGCCATGGATATTAACACATTGTGCATGCAAGAGTACTTTTTTTATATTGCTTTTCAGGTTTTGGCACCCAGTGAGTGGAAAATTAGCAGTAATGCCTGTTGCAATGCATTTTGTATTTGAATTTTTTTTATTTAGACTTGCATACAAATCACTGGCAATCATGTAAAGCTCTCTCTCTCTTTATGTATGGAGTAAATCCAAACCTTAGCGTACATAGAATATTGTTTTATTACTTCACATGGAGACGTTTGTATTAACTCCGGATCTTCAAATACATCCGATCTGTACAAGAGGCTGCATGTCACCATTCTTGTAATCCAAGTAATCCCTGCTCTTAGTCTTGGCATTTAACCACATGTGAAATAAATGTTGGATGCTGCTGTTGCTTTGCTGATGATAATGGTACAAATAAAAATTACATGCATGTAAAAGTCGGCAATAGAAAACTGACTTACTTCTCCATAACTAGGCAACTAACTTGAAATGTGTAGGCATGAGATATAAATTTTTTTTCTCTATAAATGACACAAAAGGCAGTTAACTAAAACAAAATTATATTATGCATAACTCATTTTAGCATACATTTTGATATGCTAAAGATCACACAAGATTTTGTGTTATAAAACTGTACATAATGAAAATAACATGGACAAAACTGACCCAATGCATTGTTGCAAAATCGTTAAAATCAATTACCACAAACAAGTGTTTTTTCTAGCTTTCAATGTGACTTCTCTATCTGTCAAGAGGTAGTTTGGGCCACTCTTTCTGAGGAAACTGCTTCAGTTGTCTCACGTTTGAAGGGTGCCTACTCCAGATTGTTTGCTTCAGATCAGGACTCACAGAAGGACAGAATTGTCCAATGTTTTGTTCTTAGCCATTCTTGGCTGCTTTATATTGTGTGTTTTGGGTCATTATCTTGTTTGAGGACTGGGATAAAGCTTTCTGACACTGAACAGTGCATTTTGCTTCATAATGCCTTGTTAGTCTTGAGATTTCATTGTGCCCTGCACAGATTCAAAGCCTGACACCAGTTCCAAAGCATAACCAAGCCTTCCCCTGGTTTCACAGAAAGTATAGTGTTCAGTCGTTCTTTCTTTTTGGATAGCTTCTTTTTGTCTGTGAACATAGAGCTGATGTAACTTGCCAAAAAGCTTTGGTTTGTCTCATCTGTCCAAATGACATCCTTTCAGAAGCATTGTGGCTCATCACAATACATTTTAGTGAATTCTAGTCTGGCAGATTCATGTTTTTCTTTTAACAGTGGAGTTCTCCTGAGTCTTCTTCCATTGAACCTACTGTCGCTCAAAATGTGATGGATGGTGCGATCAGACACTGATGTACCTTGGAGTTCAGCTTGTATCTCTTTGGAAGTTTTCCCTGGCTCTTTGTTTACCATTCACACCATCCTTGTGTTCAATCTTTGGTCAATTTTCCTTTTGCAGCTGCATCCAAGGCAGTTGGCTACAGTCCTATGGACATAATAATATTTGCAACTGTGGTCACAGGAACATCAAGCTGCTTGGCGATGATCTTATAGCCTTCCCCATAATATGCTTGTGTATCATATTATTTTATATTTCCCCAGACATCTCTCTGCTTTGCTTTCTCTTGTTTATGTTTAGTGTGGTGTACACAATAATACCAAACAGTAGAAATTGTCACATTTTCTCTATTCAAATAGGATGGATCATCAATGATGACAGATTGAAGATATGTCGGATATTAATTAAAACAGTTAGTTCATGTGAAATATCAATTTTCTAGGGATACCTGTAAATCTGTAAAGGCCACTTTTTAATTCAATTAATATAAATGTACATTTCACAATGTCTTTGATTTATTCTATAAAATACCATAGACAAGAATAAGACAAAGGCATGAAAATATGGCTTTTTTATTCAATGATTTTCTAGGAGAAATTTAAGCACGGTGTCAGGTCACAATGCAAATATCATACCCCATTTCCCAACAAATCCCACAGCCTTCAAATATGACACAGACTCCACTTTCCACACACTACAGCATTTACAAACACCTCAATACTGACTAAGTGCTCTAGTCCTCAATTACTCAGACACACACTAAAGAATAAAATAACTTTTATTTATATATTTACAAAGAATATGCACAGTTGCCAAATCTATATCCTTGAATCTTTCCATCTCTACCAAAATCTATTTATATTTTGCTTCCAGCACCCCTTTTAAAAGTTCTGACACCCAAAGTTTCTGCCAGTACCATTTTCAGCTCTAATTCCCCTGCACTTTGTGAATGATGTGGCTTTAAAAAAGGCCAGACAGTCCACTTATACTGCACTTATAAAACTGCCATGCTTTCTTGAATGATCAACACCATCTGCCAATAGTGATGGAGTCCAATGTCTAAAACCTCAGGCTGTAGTTATTGTATACAGGTAATGTGCCAACCTGTTTAACCCAAATCTATTCCACTGGTATTCTCAAACCAGTATTTTAATTTATTGTTTCTCTTTGCTTTACACTTTTTCTTAGTTTTTAATAGTATTACTAGTCTCTCATGACACTAAATATCATCCTGACTTTTGATTCTTGGAACCAGACTTATGCATATATGCTTACAATACCAAGGTCCATTGTAACTCTACAAAGCACTCTTTGGGACAAATAAACGTCTTGGGTTGCTTGAGAGTAACCCTGTTCCCTGAAAAAGTGGAAATAAGATGCTGCATTTCATAGCGCTACAGTATGTGAAAAAAAAATTTTCACCCAGTTGTGACGCATGTGTGTCAAACACAACAATAATTTGGATTGGGTGAAGTCATCTAAATACATGCACCTACGAGGCTATAAATAAAATGTGACATAGACACACCTTCAGGTTATGCCTTTTTCCAAAGAGACGGTGTGGCAATGAGGTGCAGCGTCTTTTTTTCAGAGAATATGGTAACACTCCAAGATGTTCCCTGTTATAAGATATACACAATGCTGTGTTTCATAATGCTATGGGTATGAGAATACCCACGCTACCATACTGGAAGTGTCTGGACCCCTTAAAGTTATGCAATGTGCGTACACAAACATTGTGACATGGCACTGTGACATTGTCAAAATGTATGTGCACAACATTGTCATGGGGTCTAGCAAGAGGATGCAACCCGCTGGCAGAATGGGGCCTAACTAGTTAGACTGAGGATGCAAAATAGCTCTGACCAGTCCAGGGGCAAAGTCTAGGCAGGATGGCAAGAGGGACTGAGCCTGCAATTCCCCAATTCTCTTTAGATAAGTAATAGCCATTAGAAAACCCACCTTTAGAGTCAAAAGCTTGACAGGTGCTGACTATAGTGGTCCCAACCAGAGCCTCAACCACTGCAGCTAAGCCTCATGCAGGGTCTGCCCCTCTGTTGGCTGTTGGTTCGCTCCACAGATGAAATGGATAACCAGGGGGTGCTTGACTACAGAGAGCCTATTAATCAGATCATGACAAGCAAAAATGGTGTGCACATAAACCCTGAGAGTAGCAGGACCTATCTCCTGTGAAGCAAAAAGGTCAGACTCTGCCTTATAAGATCTTTCACTAGAAATGACTGACTATTTCAATTCCCTGAATGTCAGAGCTTGTCTGGCCTGCACGTCTGCTTATTCCCAGAATGTAAGTCGCTCTGAGGGACAGAAACTATGCTAGCCTGTCCAGGGAGAGTGGACAAAGTCTGATTTGGCAATTAATGTAAGAGGCTACTGCAGTTGCCCATCCGCAATAGGACAATCAAGCCCCTTAAATGCTGGAGTGAGTATTTCAGAGCCTTTAATTGCTTGGAAATAATGGCTGTATTTATGTGCCATTCAAAAAGATGACTTCTCCAGAGCCCTTGGGCTGGATGGCCATTTAGGACCATTGCCCAGCCTGTGAGGGAAGTGTCTGTCATTAACATTTTGTGACAACCTTGAGTGGGAACCAAAGTCTGAAACGGGGTCTGAAACGCATAGAAACGGTACGCAACCTCTGGTGTGTAACCCTTATCTGCCTCTGGGGATTGGCATTTGGATGAAATTCTCTCTCTCTAAACCACAATTATAATGGTCTCATATGCAGGAGGCCAAAAGGTATCACCATGGATACAGCTGCCATTGGACTTAAAACCCTTGAAGGTAAATGAGAGGAACTTTCTGACCTAACATGATATTCTTTAGGGCATTTATACTGGGTTAGACATCTGCAGGTGGCAATTGTGCCCGCATGATGACCAAAGACATTGGGATCTTTCTTGGCATTAAGTCTTAACCCCAGAGATTTGAGATGAGCTAGCACAGCATCCCAATGTCAAAGTGCTAGCTCTTGAGCTCTGGAATTGCCAGTCTTCTGTAAGAAAAGCTAACTTTATTACTGCACCAGCTGCTCTGTCTTCTGTCTATGCTTTCTCTCATTAACCAAAAGTAACCAGTAAAGGTGGTGGTATTGTTTTTTGTTGTCACAGAGATGGGGTTTCACCCCTCTTCATTTGTCTCAACTAACCATGTCTTTTGGATTCCATGCAGTTTCAGAGACTTCTCCAATCAACTTTATCATTGTCATCTACCGCCCTCCTGATCTGCTTGGAGCCTTTCCCTTTTGACCTTTTCCTTGACATTAAACAGATGCCCTCTCACACACAAAGGAGCAAATGTTCTGGACCTGGTTTTTACCCGCCCCAACCCAGCTGCAGACATGAATGCTGCCCCACCACAAATTTCTGATCATCACCTGGTTTCCATATCAATCATTCTTCCTATTTTACGTAAAAAAACATTTATATCGCTCTCTTATCTGGCATACCCTCCACTTCATAACAACCTCCTCTGTAGCTTTCTGCACCCTTCCATGTCTTTCAGACCCTTACTGTTTTTCCTCTCTACCATTGGACTCTGCCACTGACTCCTTCTTCTCCTCCCTTTACTCAACCAAGGACCTCCTCTGCCCCCTGACCACAAAACACAAGAAAACTTCTTGTCCCACACCCTGGCTGTCAGAATTTTTGTGCAGCAATCGGTGAGAACCCAGATCAGCAAGGAGGAAGTGGAAAAAAATATCAACTTGATGCAGACCTCGCATCTCACCGTGCAGTCCTAACCAAATTTTCTTTGGATGTGAATTCTGTTTAGACTGCCTTCTACAAGGAAAGCTTAAAGCCTCTGCACAAGATGCTCATAAGCTCCACCATCTTCTCTTTACTACTCAACCCCCCTGCTCCACTTCTTCAATCCTCCCTGCTGATGACTTTGCCTCCTTCTATGATAAGAAGATTAAGGAAATCTACCAGACCTTCACTTCCTTCCAACAATGACTACACTACACAACCAGGAATCCCCTACTCCTTAATTGTGAAGCTTCTCAACCATAACAAAAGATGAGACACTGCAAGTCATCCAATCTTGCAATCCTACCACCTGCCCTCTCATCAACAAATCTTCAACTATGCTTCAGACCATCACACAGGACCTCCTGCCCTCAACGAGTCCTTAACATCTAGCCATGTGCCAACTACCTTTAAGCAAGCAAGGGTCATTCCAATCTTGGAAACTTGCTCTGGATCCATTAGACATCAACAACTACAGGCCAGTATAATTTCTCTCCTTTCTTTCTAAATCTCTGGAATGCACTGTTTTTAACCAACTTCCTGTCTATCTCTCACAGAACAACCTCCATGATCCAAATCAGTCTTGATACAAAGCGGCACATTCGACAGAGATGGCCCTTTTGGCTGTTTCTGAAAAAAACTGGTAGCTGCTCAATCAGCCAAACTGTGATCTGTACTTATTCTCCTTGACCTTTCAGCAGCATTCAACACAGTCAACCACAAGACTCTCTTAACTACCCTTAGGAGCCTCGGTATCCATGGAACAACATTGAAGTGAATTTTAAGCATTGAATTTGCTTCCTACCTGAAAAGTCACTAATACCAGGTAACATGAAGTTGGTCCACATCTGCCACATGCCAACCCTCTACTGGTGTCCCACAAGGCTCAGTACTTGGTCCCATTCCTTTCTCCCTCTACAGTGAGTAAAATAAGTATTTGAACACCGTGCTATCTTACAAGTTTTCCCACTTAGAAATCATTGAGGGGTCTGAAATTGTCATCGTAGGTGCATGTCCACTGTGAGAGACAAAAAAAAAATCCAGAAATCACAATGTATGATTTTTTTAACTATTGATTTATATAATACAGCTGAAAATAAGTATTTGAACACCTGAGAAAGTCAATCTTAATATTTGGTACAGTAGCCTTTTTTTGCAATTACAGAGTTCAACATTTCCTGTAGTTTTTTACCAGGTTTGCACACACTGCAGGAAGGGTTTTGGCCCACTCCTCCACACAGGTCTTCTCTAGATCAGTCAGGTTTCTGCCCTGTTGCTGAAAAACATGGAGTTTGAGATCCCTCTAAAGATTCTCTATTGGGTTTAGGTCTGGAGACTGGCTAGACCATGCCAGAACCTTGATATGCTTCTTACAGAGCCACTCCTTGGTTATCCTGGCTGTGTGCTTCGGATCATTGTCATGTTGGAAGACCCAACTTCGACCCATCTTTAATGCTCTAACTGAGGGAGGGTTGTTCCCCTGTACAGATAATCTTCCGTGCCATGCATGATTTCAAACCATGACGTCTTAGTGTATTACCAACAGTAACCTTGGAAACAGTGGTCCCAGCTCTTTTCGGGTCATTGACCAGCTTCTCCCGTGTAGTTCTGGGCTGATTTCTCACACTTTTTAGGATCATTGAGACCCCACGAGGTGAAATCTTGCATGGAGCCCCAGTCTGAGGAAAATTGACAGTCATGTTTAGCTTCTTCCATTTTCTAGTGATTGCTCCAACAGTGGACCTTTTTTCACCAAGCTGCTTGGCAATTTCCCCGGAGCCCTTTCCAGCCTTGTGGATGTGTACAATTTTGTCTCTAGTGTCTTTGGACAGCTCTTTGGTCTTGGCCATGTTAATAGTTGAAATCTTACTGATTGTATGGGGTGGACAGGTGTCTTTATGCAACTAACGACCTTAAACAGGTGCATCTAATTTAGGATACTAAATGTAGTGGAGTTGGACATTTTAAAAGCAGACTAACAGGTCTTTGAGGGTCAGAATTCTAGCTGATAGGTGTTTAAATACTTACTTGAAGCTGTATCATACAAATAAATAGTTTAAAAATCATATATTGTGATTTCTGGATTTATTTTTTTAGATTATGTCCCTCACAGTGGACATGCATCTACGATGACAATTTTAGACCCCTCCATGATTTCTAAGTGGGAGAACTTGCAAAATACCCGGGTGTTCAAATACTTATTTTCCTCAATGTATATCCACTCTATTGGTAAAGTCAAATCCTCACATGGGTTTTCATACCTTTGTTATGCTGATGACACAACTCATCTTTTCTTTCACTCACTCAGATACCACGGCTTCATCTTGGATCTCAGCATGCTTGATTGACATATCTTCATGGATAAGTGCTCATCATTTAAAACTCAATCACAGCAAAACAGAACTGCTGGTCATCCCAGGTGATTCATCTCCAGGTCAACATCTCCGAATAACTTTTATGACTCTCTGCTCTCCCCTTCAGCCACTGCTCACAACTCCGGGGTAACTATGAACAATCAACTGTCCTTCTTCTCACATGTTGCTAATGTGGCTTGTTCTTGTAATTTTTTTTTCTCTACAACATCTGAAGGATTCGACCATTTTTGTCCACACTGGCTGCCCAGGTGCTTGTTCAGTCTCTTGTCATTTCGAATCTAGACTACTGCAACTCTCTGCTGGCAGGTCTACCTTTGAACTTCTTTCGTCCACTGTCAATGATCCCCACAAGGGTGCCCCATGGCCTTTCCGAGGATGCAGAAACTCGCCCTTTGTGAAAAAAAAGCGGGCCTGGAGTGGAGCCCTCCGATAGGTAAAAAATTTCAGTGCTTGCACTCAGCGTGCACGAGGGCACAAACTGCATGCTCTTCCCACAGACACTATAAGCAGAAATCATGTGGTTCATCGCCCAAGATGAGCTGCACACATGGTGGCACGCATCTCTTGGGAGGGATTTAAAAAATATATATATGTATGTTCTCTTTTTTTTTCTAACAGCATACACACACAAAATAGTCTCTGACAAAAAGAAAATTGGAGATGAGTCTGTATTGCATCTATTTATAGCCTCACAGGTGCACATATTCAGATGACATCACCTGCTGAGGTGATTTAAGCCAAGTTCTTGAGGTTGACACACGTGCTTCACAACTGGTCGAACAAAGAATGTTCCCATAGTGTCATTAAATGCAGTATCGAGTGTAGCTTTTAACAGGGAACTATTTTTCACCTCTTTCCTTTTTTTATAGGATACCTGCAATATTAATGAAAGTCATTCTTGTCCATTTGAACTGTTGCATGAAATGCATAAAGTAATGGAACAATACCAGTGCCTTTTATTACCTACAAAGAGAATTTTAACTGTATATTGCTTGCCTTTAAAAGTTTACAACTTCTACCGTGGCAATAGTAGGACCAATTCCACACTGCACAGTGACAACGTATAATTAAGTGATCCGTTTTATGATGAGGATGATGCACAGTTATAAAATGCACAGTTTTCACTGCCATAACCTTTATATTTAATTGCTAATTTATTCACTTATAGGTTACATGCTATACATATACTTACATATTTATCTGCACTTGCCAATTTGCACAATTGCTACCACTTGCACTTAGTAGAACGTAAACCATCCATCCATTCATCCATCCATCCATCCATCCATCCATCCATAATAATAATAGTAGTAAAAGTAGTACAGGTAGTCTTAAAAAACAAAATTTTCAAATTTTTACCTGGAAGGCATGGATTTCCTGAATAAACCTTTCAGTTAAATTTTCATATTAAAAAATGTTAATCAAGGGTCTGGGGAAAAAAAAAAAAAAAAACAATGAAAATGAATTAGCCTAAACCACCTCTCACTGCATAATTAGATACCAAATGATGACACTTTTTACCAGAGGTATTTAATGGCTATGTGCCATCTGTGCTGATGCAAAGCAGGTTAACTAATTAATTACGGTTATTTTTATGCAATATGTTTTACCCACTATTACATTTCTGCTTTATTTACACATACAAAGTAAAAATACTTCTAGTTGTGTGCATTCCAAAACTTTGGTGTATGTATCCCAATGTTGTTATGTTTACCAGCTAACTATTTAAACAATGGGTCCTTGTGTATGCCCAACAATTAAGGCCTTATGGCCTATCTATGTAACTGTTATGCTCCCAATTGAGCAGCATTTAGGAACAATTATATTTTTGCCTATATCCTAGATGAGAATAACAAAAAGATAGCAAAGAATTAATATTTGAATAGTCTTAACAACAATTCTTAAAATAGAAAATAAAAAAAGCACAAAAAAACAAAAACAAAAAAAAACATTAACTTTAAAAATATCCACTGACATTTGCCTGTCTACCTGCAGTAAACCTGTTAGCCTTGGCCACAGATTTTGGGACTCACTCAAAAATGTGAGATTAGCAAATAACAGCTAAAAATGCCCTTCCTAACAACAACAACAAAAAAAAATAATTCACATATTTACTGTAGATTTATATAGTCTTTCTGTCTAAAAAGATAAGATCATGATCATGTTTGATTAAAAATTTAACACATGCCTGGCTTCACAAAATCTTTAAATGACTCCTCTGTTTGAAGCTGTCAGTATTAGATGGAAACACATTGACTCTTCTTTCTGTAAAAGATGTAAAGATGTCTACAAGTTTATCCACAAATCCACAAGGCTCAAACATTTAAAGAAATCAAAGAAATATATATGAAGAATAATATAGAATCAAATTATATATATATATATATATATGTGTATGTATATTTTTTTTTTAACCATTTAATTCCAGAATACCTTCTTTTCTTTTTTAGAATGTACATTTTCTCAGTTTGAACATAACATATGATGTTTTTATGTTCCGTTGTGAATAAAATGTGAGATTTGCAACTAACATTTACACATACACACGACTGAATATGATAAATTTGCATATGATTGCATTAAAATTTTCTCCTCATCTAGGACACCCAAACACTTCCTGCCCCTGTGCACAAAGCCAACTCCATGAAGATATGTTTAACATAGGTTTTAATGGAAGAGCTTCGAGCTCAACCCTATTGAACTCCTTTAGTATTGATTGTAACACTGACTGCACCTGGAGCCTCCTTACCGTTCATCATAACCTGATTTTCCTGAAGCTACTGTGGCTGAATGAGCACAAATCTCCACAACCACACTCGAAAATCTAGTGGAACATCTTTCCAGAAGAGTGGGAGTTATTATATCAGAGAAAGAAACTTAATGTGGAAAAACAAAAATTGAAAAACACAATTCCACTGTCCATTTCCTCATTTATGACATTTATGCCATAACCAGCTTTTAATTTGCAATGCCTTCCATAAAAATTGTGACAGTAGTGACTTCAAAATGCATGAATTTATTTGTTGAATTACAGAAAAAGATGAATGAGTACTGTGATGAAGATTTTACAGCATGTACAAAAGGTTCAATTATTGAAATTGGGCCTTTTTTACATTATTAAATTATTTACTATTACTTCTTTGTTGTGCTTAGGGTCACTGTGTACCAAGAGCCATGAGACAGGAATCCGTCACAGTGAAACGTAACCACTCCCACTTTCTGTTTTCTATTTGAATATTTTAAATATCCAATACAAAGTGTTCGTTTTTTGAAGTGCATATGCAGCACAAAACCATGAGCATCAAAGTATAGACACCAGAAGAGAAATTGCTTTGACCATGCCATCCAAGACATTTTTCCATATTATATGTCTTTCTAAAATGTGCTTTTAAATAAACTATGCTGTACATTATGAAAACATGAGGGACCATGTTGCCCAAATGATGAATTTTTATGCAACATGCTGTCAGAACAGTAGTCTGCACCAATAAAGAGATGCAGATGCATTCTGTAGTGAGCCTCTTGATAGATGAAAAGAAGCAAACTTATGGCAGGCTGCCCGACTGAATGAGTGCAAGCGGCTTTAGCTTTTGTGTAAGTGAAGTCAATAAATAAATGTAAGTAAGAATTCTTTAAAAAGGAGCAGCACATTCTCGCTTTTCACACTGAATTCTTCAGAGCCAGTGACAGAGAAAAAACAGAACCCAATGTTCAATTTTAGCACACATATTTTACAAAAAAAAAAGGGGGGGGAATTAATAAATAAACCCCTTTCTAAAATGTGCCTTTTGGATATTTTCTGCTCTGCATAAAAGGAGGTAGCCCACATTTCATTAAGTTTTACATTTTTTAAACATTGTTACAACAAAAACACATTATAATTATGTTTTTCTGTTTTGAATTCACTCAACAAATACATTACATGAAGCACACACTCATGAGCCATTATACTAATGCTGATAAGTGCTTGTTATTTCTTTAAGGAAGTCTAATAATACACCTCTTGTAATGTGCTTTATTCTGCAGTGCACTAATATCTGATCAATTAGAAAGAAAAAATAAATAAAGTTGCTTTTATACTTGTCACAAGTACTTAAAGTATGTTTCAGCACAGTGAAAGTCTTTTTTTGCATATCCCCATGATGTTAGGAGTCGAGGTCAGAGCACAGGGGCAGTGATAATACAGCACCCCCAGTGCACTAAGGGTTAAGGGCCTTGCTCAGGGCCTCCAAGAGTGGCAGCTTGGCGATACCAGGGCTTGAACCCTATCTTTCCAATCAATAACCCAGAGCTTTAAATACTGATCAGCTTTACCACTACCACCTTCCCTGTAAAAGGTGTGGATTAATTGTATATAACAAAATGGACAATCTTTATTCCTGTAGCAAGAACGATGGGCAAGATTTTAATGTGTTTCTATGGCAACAGCTCATACTGTACATAAAGATTTAAATGGTAGATTTTGCACATTGTCTAAAATACTATAATAATAATGATTTAAAGAAATTTTAAGGTTGAAAAAAAGACAGAGTAGTGTTTTCAGTAAAATGATGCATATGAGAGATAAAGGAAAAAAGGACACTGTTCAGAAAATGGTCAGTTTATTGTTGACAAAAAGGAATAAAAGGGACTTCTACACTATATAGACAAAAGTTTGTGGACACCAAACCATAAGACTTGTATGCGCTTTTTAAACATCCCATTTCAAATGTAGTCCCCAGTTGATGTTAATTAAACCTCAACGCTTCTGGGACTATGTTCCATCAGATTGCAATGTGCTTGTGGAGATTTATGCTCATTCATTCACACAAGCTTTAGCAAAGGTTCTCAGAAGGATTGAGGTCAGAACTCTATAGCAGACAACACCAGATTTTTCACTTGAACCCATGTAAAAAATATTTTTATTGATCTGACTTCGTGCACAGAGGCATTGCAATTGTCATTTAACAGATTTTGGTATACAAGTTTAATTAAAAATGTTTCCTGAATCTGAAATTGGCTGTGAGCCAAAAAAAGAAATTTATTTTAAGGTATTGCTGTAATGAGTGTATGACTGGAAATGATCTAACTGATCAGTATAAGGGTGACTGTGAACGTGCAGTGAAGTGTGGGATAAAAGTTGGCGTCCAAGGCAACCATGTTTAAAGCCATATTTGCACTGTCTGATGGAAAATGAAGTTTAAAGAAATCTAATATTTTGATTGAATTTTAATTTTTAATTTTTATGATTTTTCTAAATATTTTCTGTTGCTTTCTAATTCATCACTGGTTATTACTTATATTTTTTTTTGCAGCACACGAGACCTAACCAGTAAAGTTTTATAATCAGTGATGGACAGTAATAAAGTAAATGTAATTTGTTACTGTACTTAAGTAGCATTTTCACATATCTGTACTTTACTGAAGTATTTCCATTTGGGGAGACTTAAATTTCTCTTCCATAGTCAAATATCTTTTTATTTAAATACATTTTGTTAAATCAGTTGTTTTTATTTATGAGCGGATAAAAACTTAACTGGTCAAGCGTGCAGCACGCCACCAATCAGGGTAGAGTGCACACTCTGTTTTGAACTTGTTTTGATTGCCACTTGGTGGTATCTACTTAGTACAAACATACAGTTCAGTAGCTAGCGGAATATTTTTTTGCGAATCATTAATGATGGAAGGAACTCCTGACTAACTTGCCACAACACCCGTGGCCTTATTTGTACAATTTTAAGAGTTAAGGTGAATGGTGTGTATTTATTCCTGATGAGCAGCCATGGCGACTGTGGCAAGGAAAACTCACTTAGATGAAATGAGGACATGCCTTACAGGAGGAAGAAACCTTGAGAGGAACCAGACTCAAAAAGGGAACCCATCCTTATTTGGGTGACATCAAGAGTGTGATTATAAAATCTTTAAATAATACAGAACACTGTAGAGAGATAAGTAACACGATTACTGGAATGTAAGATTATGAGTAATGTCCTTTCTACAGTCTTTTACAGTCATTTGTGTTTATAGAACTGGGAGCTACTGAGAAACATAAAATAATTCAACATTTGCGATCATCATAAATCCAACACCAGCTTCTCCATGCCAGAGCCTTTAAACACTCAAGGCGGTCCAGTGTCCAAACTCCACATGAAGTGGAAGCTGGTACGTCTATAGATGGTTCGGGATGTAATGGAGCACAAGCTTTTGATATGCGATGTGTGTTATGTGTAGAACTCGCTAAAAAGATATGTATTTAATCTGCATCTAAACTGGGAGAGTGTGTCTGAGTCCCGAACACTGTCAGAAATACTGAATGTGAGAATGCTCTTCCACCTTTAGTGGAGTTTGCTATTCTTGGAAGTTTAAGTGGTACAGGAAAAGGTGCGTCTTCACCTGTCACATAAAGAAAGCCAGTGACTTCACTGATAGGGGAAGTTAATTCCACCACCAAGATGTGAGAACACAGAAGAGTATATTTACCTCTTACCCTAAAAGAAGGTGGTACCAATCAAGCAGTGCTGGAGGATCCAACAAGAGCTAGGCACATTAGCAACATGTGAGGAAAAGGACATTGTCCATGGTTACCCCTAGTTTGCATACAGTGGCTAAAGGTGAGATCAGAGAGTTGTGTAGAGTTATTCTGAGATCCTGACCTGGAGATGAATCACCTGGGATGACAAACAGTTCAGTTTTGCTGGGTTATCCATGCATATATGTCTGCCTGGCATGCTTAGATCTGAGCAGAATGCTGTGCTATCTGTTGGAGTAAAGGAGAAGATGAGTTAAGTGTCATCAGCATAGAAGTGGTAAGAAAACCCATGTGAGGATATGCAAATATTAACCTCCTCCATGTTACCTGGTATGAGCAGCTAGGAAGCAAACTATTCCCATGCTTCTTAACTTTTACTAAGGCTTCTGAGGGATGACAAGAAAGTCTTATAGTTGACTGTGTCTAATGCTGCTGACAGGTCTAGGAAGATGAGAACAGATGAGAGCCTAGCTGATCTAGCAGCTTGTAATTTCTCAGTGACATCCAAAAAAGCTGTCTCTGTGGAGTGTGCTGCTTTGAAACCAGACTGGTTTGAGTCATGGAAGTTGTTCTGTGAGAGATAGACAGACAGTTGGTTAGAATCAGTGCATTCCAGAGTTATAGAAAGAAAGGACAGAAGTGATACCAGTCTGTAGTTGTTGATGTCTTATGGATCCAGAGCAGGCTTCTTTGAGATGGGAATGACTCTTGCTTGCTTGAAGGTAAGCCTCTAAGGTTTTGTCCTATGGAGTTTTTCTCCAAGACATCTGCAATGCTGTTGGCTGGTCTAACCCGCTGACCTTTGTCAGGCTTTATAGCCTTGACCTTAGTGCCACTCCTGGTCCCTCAGTTCTTCGAACTAGCTGGTCCCATCCACACTAGGCAGGTACTGGTCAGTCTGGCGTAATTGGACTCTCGTTCCCAAAGCGTTGTCGACACAGCTCGAGTTCCTGAACCGTAACGTCTCTTGGTTAGGTATTTAACCTTGGTTCCCTGAGAGACTAAGACGCTGCATCTTCAGCCACTCTGCCTGCATCCCTATAGCGCTTCCTTCTATTTTCGGAAGCTATCGCCGGTTTCACTCCATGTGCATTTTATAGCTATCTGGTCATAACAGCACCACTCCGGTGATGTCGCGCTTTCCTTTGGACTGATTACACACATAATTTAGAGCGTGGACACTGCAGCGTCTCGTTCCCTCAGGGAACCAGAGTTACATATGTAACCTAGAGGAAGAAAAATTTATTTGGTCTCAGACGTACTTAAAAATCCATTTTCAAGAAAAGCTAGACATCATGAGGAGAGGGAAAGGTTTTGTTCACCACTTCCAGACCTGTAAAAAAAAAAAACAAGCCCCACTGGATTACATCCTCTAAGGAGTGGTGCAAATTATGAGTCTGCATCTCTGGTGAGTAGGTTGTATTTTATTTAAATGTTTAGGTTTTTGTCAAGTTATTAGACATATATTGATTCTGAACTGCTCCAGATTTTGTGGGTGGCACCGTTGCAGTGGTAGTAAAGAGGTTTGGAGTTGTCTTAACTGGGTTTCTTGCTTTAGTGAAATGGTTTTCACCCTCCATATGTGAAATGCCTCTCTCTGTGTAATGGCACGTGTTGTTATATTGCATTTTTGTATAGTATTGATGGTTTCTATAATTGGACCATGATAGTGGTGGTATTAAGAAGTTGATTAATTCAGGTAAGTCTCCACTGAAGGCCCAAGTACCAAATGCACAGCCCACCCCTGTAGTATTGAATGCAAATACTTTTGTACATTTACTCAAGTGAAAGTTCAAAGGGAGCACTTTTACTGAAGTAATATTTTGCCTAGTGTATCTCTAACTCAAGTCCATGCTTTTATATTTTATCTACCACTCTCTATAATAAGTAGTAACTTACAATTTGATTATACAGCTCAAATAATTGTTTCTAAAGCAAACCATATTTTTGCTGAATTCTCAGATCTGATTGGTAACAAGTTGTTGGTTATTCTTTCAACAGCAGCTTTGCCCAACAGTTTTAATTGCAAGTATACAGTATATTGATTTGGTGCTTTTAAATGGTATTGTTTACATAGTAACATCTAATTCTTCAAAAGTAGTATTTACTCTGCCGAGGCAAAATAAACAACAGATTGCACACAGATTGCTAATCATAGAGCATAATTATTGTTGTGTTAAATCCTTCTAAATGTAGTTGTATATAAGATAATAAATGAAATAAAACAGAACATGCTATAATTAAATGTTATATAAATGCACATAGTTTTATTCCTGCATTATTACAATTCAAATTTCAATTATTCTGATAAAAAAAAAAAAAAAGTAGACTTATAATTAGGTCTGAATATATTGGTTTCTAGAATACACTTTACACATTCCTTTCCAATTATAGCCACAATTTGCTTTTGTAATAACCTAATTAATAATGATGCAAACATAACTTTGTAAGAACCAATCTTCTGGGAAGATGTTCCACTAGATTCTGTGGAGATTTGTGTTCTCTCAGTTACAAAGGTTTTATTGAAGTTTAATACTGATGTGAGAAAGGTAAGGACACCTCAGTATATACAGTATGTATATACATATAAAGTACATTATATACAGTCAGTATTCCAATTAATCCTGAAGCTGTTCAGTAGGATTGAGGTTCAGAGCTCTATAGCAGGTCACATAAAAAAATCTTTCACTTCAACCCATGTAAAACCATATGTCCATGGAGCTTGTTTTGTGCACAGGGGCATTGTCAGTCTGGAATAGGTTTGGGTCTTCTAATTCTAGTGATGGAAATATTTAATGCTACTGCATTTCAAGACAGCGTATACAATTGTGTGCCTCTAACTTTGTGGTAATGGTTTGGAGAAGAACCACAAATGACTGGAAAAGTCAGGATCTTTTCAATGCATTTGTCCATAGTGTATTTTTTGTTAGATGGGAGATTTTTTCCCCCTTCTATCTATTCCACACAACAAACAGTCCATTTGCAGTCATGGGGCAAGCAGACATTCCAATTTCAACTGTGTATATATATCTGTTTACAAATCACCCCGGGTTCAAGAAATAGCGTAATTACTATGTCCCACACAAGCTGGGCAGCAGTAAGAGTTAAATTACTTTAGGCCCCAGAGATCTGATATGAGTGTGAATGAATTCTCTTTGTTATGTTATTCTTGACAGGGACAAAATAGCCTTAGAATCCGATGTAATAAGTAGCTAATTAAACTGGCTGACAACAGCCATGAAGAAAAATATCCCCTCTCAGCATGGAATTTAATTAGATTAGTTAATAGTATATGAAGATGCTCAAAGGGCTGAGATTGAATCCTGAAAAGAACACAAGGGATATATACAATGTGAATAAAAGTCAAATTGGATAAGCTAGCTAATCTTTCATTTAAATGCTGCTAATGAGTCAAATCCTAATTAGTGTCCTTTGGTATATGAGATGATAATGCATTAAATTACAGCTCGGGATGGGGATTGTTGTAATGCAGCTTCTACATTTTTTTTTTCCTGAATAATTCAATCCTTCAATCTCCTTCACCTGTACTATTTATCTCAGTCCCAGATACGTTCACTTAAACGTTACCTAATAAATATTTACGTGTCTTTTTATTTTTTTTCTGTGCAATCTGTCTGTAATGTTTTTCTTGATCAATGTGAACATCTCGAATGTGACAAATGATAAGAAAGCGTGAGCAATGCATTGCCAAGGCACATCACAGACTAACAGTTTTTTGTTTTTTTTTCCCGGGGTGTCATTTTTCTCTCAGCACTTATCATTTTTCTCCCTCACAAGCAGATATATCTATGGTTTGAAGCATATTGTGCGTAGCATCAAACACTGTCAGGAGTATCTTGAGATGTGTATTACACAAAAGAGAAAAGTAAATTATATGTCAACCATTCAGTGACTGTGTGTCCAAAGAATTAATCATGCTGAAATTTGATTTTCAATTCTGATTTCACCAGGTTTCGAAAATTGCCCAGTGTGGAGTTAATACCTCATGGTTGGGTTTACTTGTTTTGTTTTTCATTTTGATCTGATCTGAAGACATTTGAACATGTAAAGTTTTAGACGTGTAAATATACAATTATTGAATTAACAAGTAATGACAATCAAGTGTCAGTACCGTATTTGGGATTTTGACAAATTCGTTTATCTTTTATTTGTTGTATACTTATTGTTACTATTGTTAGAAAATAATTATTTGAGGAATGGAATTAAGCACTTGGAAATCTGATTATGTAATGATTTTGACAGAAATATATTCTAAATATTTTAAATACTCTAAATACTAACCTAAGCTATTGCTCATTTAGAATGTTTTTATTTATTTGTTCTTTTATCATCTTAGGTCTAATTAGTAAAACAGCAGAGAGAAAAAAAGGAATATTTTTCAAGCTTATTTACTGAGACATATGTGTTTATGCTTCACTCCTTCTGCTTCCACCAAACCTTCACTTCAGGTTTCCAGATCCAAACCTGTGGTGCTTGCCAAAAGTGGTACAGTTAAGCTGAAAGAGAAAACAAGTTAATATTTGTAGTCATGAATGAATTATTAAGTAATAAATTGTTATGAATTAACATGTAACTGTTGACTCCATTTAGTTTCATATGAAAATTATGTACAATTAATTGACAAATTAATACTAGGCAAAAAAAAAGGGAAGTTATTAAACATTTAAATATTCTTATCATCCATAATTAAAAACCGGCAAGACTAAAATTTAATTAATAAATGTATGTGTGAGTATAGGATAACCTTTCCCTTTGATGAAATAAAAAAGGGATCTATTGTGGGTAAACTTGTGGACAGCCTTTTTAAAGAAAGAAGCCTCAAGTTTTTCAACGTTGAACTTCAAACAGTTAATTAATTTATTTATTTATTTATTTATTTATTTATTTATTTATTTTTGTCTAGACATTTATTAAATTCAAATTTAAACATATACAATTATGATCATGATTGTACTTTTCTGTACAAGGAGATTATATAATCCTCCAAACAGTTCACTGCAGAAAAAGAAAATTACAAAAGCAGATTTTTGATCATACTTAGTTTCTGGCCAAAAAATATTGTCACACCATTAAAAGCTTCATATTTTGTCACATTGGACTTGCTGTATTGAATTTGGCCAGGGGTTGCAGCTCATTTTTTCATTTTTTATTTTATATAAGTGTTTGGTTTTTTCCCCTCATTTCTCTCTTTCCAGGACAATGACACTAATTCAAAACAGCGGGAGGGCAAGAAAAGGGTTTTTTGTAATTTAATTTTGACATTACACTTTACACTTAAAATAATATGCCTGTAATGACATTACAGATAATAATATAACAACAATAATACTATCTTTGCAGTTGTTCTGTAAATAATTGTGGAAAGTGATGTTATATAGTCTCTTACCATTTATATTGTGAAATTCACTTTGCCCTTCTGTTTCTAATATTTTATATTTATACATGTTTATTAATATTTACAGTTGATTTTATAATTTGACATTGCCATAACACTTGACATTTAAATAATGTGTCCGTAATAATATTAAACAATTTTCAGTGTATCACTACAATGACAATAAAGTCTCTTTATTTTTATCTTTAGGTAATAATATTACAATAATAATATTTTTTAAGTTAATCTGGCAGTAAGTGTAAAACGTAATAAGTGAATTGTCTTTGCTGTATAACATATTGATTATAATACATAAGTAACAGGCTGCATAAAGTTAAAATAAATAACAGTATGAAAAAATGATAACATAGGAATAACACATATACACATACATGACAATATACAATGCAATAACACACATCCCCATTATACGGGATAATAAATACACAAAGATTGCCTGTTATATGTAAATTATTTACTAGTATAGCAGTAATAAGTATGTCAGAAGCAATATTGTCAGCAAAACAAGTTCCATATACAAAGTGTCTGATGTCACTTTGCTAATACAGATGTGTGTGCCGAGGTGTTGAGGCTTTCTGGGTTAGGAGTAATCTGAATAGCTCAGGGGAAGAACTGACATGGCATTAGCAACTGGTGGTATGGATTATCTTGTAAGAAAAATAAAAAAATGTTTGTTAAAAATATCTTGACTAAAAGCTGCTGGAAGGAGTACTTTAAAATTAAAAAACTGAATAAATAAAATTGCTAATTCAGACTGCATCATTATTAATATAAAAACAAATAAATAAATAAAAATAAATAAATAAATTAAAAAAGAAAGAAAGAAAGAAAGAAAGACATTCTTCTATTAGCATTCTTCTTTTTATTTATTTATTTATTTATTTATTTATTTATTTATTTATTTATTTATTTATTTATTTATTTATTTATTTATTTATTTATTTATTTATTTATTTATTTATTTATTTATTTATTTATTTATTTATTTATTTATTTATTTATTTATTTTTGTCTAGACATTTATTAAATTCAAATTTAAACATATACAATTATGATCATGATTGTACTTTTCTGTACAAGGAGATTATATAATCCTCCAAACAGTTCACTGCAGAAAAAGAAAATTACAAAAGCAGATTTTTGATCATACTTAGTTTCTGGCCAAAAAATATTGTCACACCATTAAAAGCTTCATATTTTGTCACATTGGACTTGCTGTATTGAATTTGGCCAGGGGTTGCAGCTCATTTTTTATTTTATATAAGTGTTTGGTTTTTTCCCCCTCATTTCTCTCTTTCCAGGACAATGACACTAATTCAAAACAGCGGGAGGGCAAGAAAAGGGTTTTTTGTAATTTAATTTTGACATTACACTTTACACTTAAAATAATATGCCTGTTATGACATTACAGATAATAATATAACAATAATAATACTATCTTTGCAGTTGTTCTGTAAATAATTGTGGAAAGTGATGTTATATAGTCTCTTACCATTTATATTGTAAAAATTCACTTTGTCCTTCTGTTTCTAATATTTTATATTTATACATGTTTATTAATATTTACACTTGATTTTATAATTTGACATTGCCATAACACTTGACATTTAAATAATGTGTCCGTAATAATATTAAACAATTTTCAGTGTATCACTACAATGACAATAAAGTCTCTTTATTTTTATCTTTAGGTAATAATATTACAATAATAATTTTTTTAAGTTAATCTGGCAGTAAGTGTAAAACGTAATAAGTGAATTGTCTTTGCTATATAACATATTGATTATAATACATAAGTAACAGGCTGCATAAAGTTAAAATAAATAACAGTATGAAAAAATGATATCATAGGAATAACACATATACACATACATGACAATATACAATGCAATAACACACATCCCCATTATACGGGATAATAAAAACACAAAGATTGCCTGTTATATGTAAATTATTTACTAGTATAGCAGTAATAAGTATGTCAGAAGCAATATTGTCAGCAAAACAAGTTCCATATACAAAGTGTCTGATGTCACTTTGCTAATACAGATGTGTGTGCAGTGGTGTTGAGGCTTTCTGGGTTTGGAGTAATCTGAATAGCTTAGGGGAAGAACTAACATGGCATTAGCAACTGGTGGTATGGATTCTCTTGTAAGAAAAATAAAAAATGTTTGTTAAAAATATCTTGACTGAAAGCTGCTGGGAGGAGTACTTTAAAATTTAAAAACTGAATAAATAAAATTGCAAAATCAGACTGCATCATTATTAATATAAAAACAAATAAATAAATAAAAATAAATAAATAAATTAAAAAAAGAAAGAAAGAAAGAAAGAAAGAAAGACATTCTTCTATTAGCATTCTTCTTTGCTAATAAACTGTCAAGCTCGGACAGGATTTTATGTCCACTCCAAAATCATGGATGATTAAATCTAAATTATTGCCCAATATGTAAGACATGATCTCTTAGGTTAAAAGCAAAATGCTTCACATGTTGTATTTTTTTCTTCTTTCCTTAGACATCACTCTGTGTGTGCTGTTTGTTTGGCCTTGCCCTGTTGGCACCCTCTAAATGCTTAAAGCCTCTTTTTCATAGCTTATTTATTTTTCATGGCAGAGATTGTGTGATGTTGCTGACCATTTCTGACAAGCTGAAAAAAAAAAAATGTCTGTGGAAGATTTCTCACTTGTCATTTTGAGGTTTTATTATATATTTTTTTTTCTACCCATGTGATGCTAACCTCTGCTCATTACAGTGCCTCCCAGCACCCAGAACATTTTCACATATCGCATTTAATTATTCCTTAGTAAAAAATGTATCTGGATTTCTTTTTACACATGCATGCATGGAAATATATATATAAAAAAAAAAAAGTTTAAAAAATAGAAAAATCCAATGTATGATAACTCTGTTTTGTTTAACTGTACAATAGTAGTGTCCTGACATGATGGGATTGATCCTGTAATGGCTGTATTACCTCAAATATTCAACAATAATGTGACCATTGATAAGCCTGTCCTGGTTTGTTACCATATTTATTCCACCCGTTTTGGGCCTGATATTACATTATAAACTCATATGTTAAGAAAATCCCCACCATGGTCTTCTTGCTTAAAGCACTATAGTAAACAAATTCCATTGGACATCATTTTTTTTCTGAAGATACTGATCCTTCTACTGATTTCTAAGTACATTCAAAAATTAATGCAGTGCCTTAATGTGTAATGCAATGTATATTGTAACTATTGCTTTACTAGATTTGAATAGACAGATAATTTCTATACATGTTGGAGCCAGAGAACCTTTTCTAATACTGACTACTAATACACCATGAATCTCACTGATTGCCCAGTTCATAAACCTCACTAATGCTATAATGTGTCACTCAGTAATTGGATGTCCTTGTGAACTTGGATTGAAATGAAAGTACAAAAATATATGAGAAGCACCAAAGGAAGTACATAAAGAAAAGTAAGAGGATGGGCTCTTCTCAGGCCAGCAGTCAGAAGAACACACTAATGGATATGGAGACCAAATCCCATGTTGGTCTTGATATCAGTTTAACAGTTAGGGTTGTGATATCTCCTGGTCCTTACTGTTTTGCCTTGCTTGTAAATCTTACCAAAAATTCAAGCCTAAATAATGCTTTATTTAGTTCAATTTTGATGACAATCATATGTATAATGTATGTTTTTGTATAGTGTACATGTACAGTTTTTTTCATGTAAGTATAAATATTATTTACTAGAATGACCTCTTCTTCCTTACATTTCAAGACAGTAATATTGTACAGATGACTAGGTAACACTGTATTTGGAGACTCCATTGTAGCAGCATGCAAGCTGATTTTCAACAATATTTCAAATGTTAACCAGTGTTCCTGTCTTTCTTTTCTTCGGATCTGCATGATTCATCCTGACTCCCTACCTCTGGTATGGATGGAGTTTTCTTCAATTAGAGTCCACTTTGTGCAGCTGGAGATGGTTCCACCTCTACAGCCTAAAGATCCATGAAGCTACTGAGCAACTGAAGAACTTTGAAGATATATTTGAACTGTAATTAGTATCAACAGTCTATCTAGTCAATGGTTCAAGGCCACAACTTGCATGAACAGTTTTGCATGTAAGCTGCTATCACTACATACCACAACAATGATTTACGTTTACATTTGCGGCCTTTAGCAGCTGCCCTTGTCTAGAATGATATACAAAAGTGCTTGGACCTGAAATGAATGGACATTTGGTGCCACCCAGATGAGTATAAGTTTCTCTTTCGGTTCTGAAAGGTTTCTTCCTTATGCCATCTCAGGAAGATTTTCTTTGCTGCAGTCACCACCAGCTTGCTCATTAGGGATAAACTTATTATAAGGAAAAAACGAATAGGCACTAAACTTAAACACTCTTTTCTAAACCTTATATCTCTGAACAGCTGTTTGAGAAAATGTCTTTTGTTAAAAGCGCTATACAAATAAAAACGAATTTACATGAAGTTGAATTTATATTTGTGCTAGAAATAGGGTATGATGAGATACAAAGATGAGATTGATATAGGTGACTGACTATCCAAACAAAATGAAAGCAAAAATTAGAGGTTTAAAGTTTAAAGATCAAAAGTTGTTAACTGGTGGATTAATGGATACTGAAGAATGCACAAAGCAATGTACAAAAAATGCTAAAGATGGCTTTGGTCTTCGATTAATATGAGCAGTTATATTACAAAAGGTTAGTACTGTAATCGCTCAGATTTGCACTCAAGTCTCCTTTAGTGTTCAGGTAATAGGTACCTTTAACTTCAGAAAACCTGACTTTGTAAAAAACTATATTAAATTTGACTTTTTTTAAATTCAATTATAATCACATTATCTGGTGTCACCCCAATGATGATGGGTTCCTCTTTCTTTCTATCTTGTCCCTGAGTTTTTCCTTTCTACCATTTCCTTTGAGTCACTTATTTGGGATAAACCATTAGTGATCATGTAAAGTATATAAGTACTTTGCATAGATGTATTTTTTTTATATTTTTTTTTGCAAATATGCTTTAACAGTGGCCATTGTTATTAACATAAAAAAATAAATAAAAATGTATTCAATATAAAACTTTATTATTTTTTTAATGAATAGGAGTTTAAAAACAGACTCTTCATGTGTCCAGAATTGAGATGAGTATTGGGATTGGGATCCTGCGGGACCAAACAAAAAAAGGCATGAAAGTTTGTGGCTTATAATGTGAGTTGGGAGCTTGTGGTCAGATATGAATCTTGTGGGACAGAGAAAGGTCACGTTCATTAAAGGTCTAACTCCCAGATTCCTTCTTTGTCATCTCCTGCCATCTGCATTTGCACAATATGTCACTGTTGCAATGGCATTTATGAGAGCAATGCAATTATCTAGCAGCTGGATTCTCATCCGTTTTTGTTGCTGTATCTTTATATAAATTGTGCTTGTGACTATGGTCAATGGCACAGATCCTCCAAAAAAAAAGATACATCTAGATAGATCTTTAAATTCCTTTATGGTACCAGTGATTGGAGTTCATAATTGCTGTAATGTGGGATGACACAAGAAACATTCCTGTATAAGCTAAGATTGAACTCTGTGGTTGGACATCACCCATCCATAAAATAGTGTAACTTGCCACAAATAGCTTTTCCTTCATATAAGTAATACTTAAACACTGCAGGAAATTATAACCTTCTCTAGATTTGGCAGATTTGCACCCGCTTGAACACTTTTTCATCAGTCCTCATGTCAATCTGGATATATTTTTATTTCTTACCCTAAGTGCTGGATAAGTGGGGTAAGCAAACAACATCTCCTTCATGTCTTATTATAGAAACAGTAATATTTCGTTAGAAAGCTTGTTTACTTCTACTGAAAAAGATGGACTATAGGAGATTGTTTGTACCAATAGCAGTCACACTAGCTCATTGCTGCATTGGAACTCTGATATATATATAGTCCCCTACTTACAATGACCCCATCAAAACTTAAAAATATCGTAAGTCGAGACATGGCCTTGCCTATAAGTGATCACTATGGGAAAGTGTACTGTAATTTGTTAATAGTTTAACAAATTACAGTACATATTTCAGGAAAACAAAGCAATTTACTGTACTGTAATGTATAAACTTTACAGCACATATGTGTGTGGCACCAAGTGCATGGACGAGCACTGGCACAGGTGCATGGACAAGCGCTGGTTTGCAAGTGGAGGGCAAAGCCAGATCATATGAGCGATAAGAAACACACATGAAGATGATGAGATTATTCACTGTGCTCTGTTTCAGTGTTCGGTTCATAACACCAAAAACACAAAAATATATATGCTCTCTAACACCGAGACAACTGTGTTGACCACTGGCAAGAGTAAGACTTCTCACAAGGCGGGAGCTTATCCACCTCAAAGTTTGATATACTGTACTGTGTATATACTGTGTACTTGGGCTTTTCTGCTCACCATGGTTGTATTTGAGTTATTACAGACTCCCTGTGAGTTCAAACTAGTCTGTTTATTCTCATCCCATCTCTCTCATCAACATGTGGTGTCTACAACAACGCAACACAGGATGCTGTTTTGGTTTTTGAATGTTCTGTGTAAACTCTAGAGATCTGTTTGTGTGAAATTCCCAGGATAACAGTACACTCCAACAAAAAAACTCAAACCAGCCCATCTGGTAGCAACAACCATGCCATGATTAAAGTCACAAAGACCACACTTTTTTCAAATTCTGATGTATGATGTGAACATTACCTGAGGTTCTTCACCTGCAGCTGCATGATTTTACGCATTGTGCTGCTTCCACATGATTGGTAGATTAGATAATGACAAGAATGTGCAGGTGTGAATGATGAGTGTATATTACAGTAACATGTGAAAAAGGTATCTAGTGTTCTTTTTTATATGCCCTAAAATCTAAAAGTTCATTCGCACACACACACACACACACACACACACACACACACACACACAACTAGCCTGGGGCATAACTAGTGTTCCTGATTACTGTGTTTTATTGTATTATTTCAGTTAAAGAGCACTGAGCTTGGGTAAATGGCACACCATGAAGAGGAAATCATATTGTGCCATGTGTTATTTCTTCTGTAAAAAAAGAGCTTCTTTGTGCCAAAAAAAGAATTGAAAATCCAATAATGCGATTGAGTCTCTCTACATTATTCACTCGGGGTGGCAAGTGAAGCAGACAAATTGATGTGCACCCTATTATCAATAAGTGCAAATGTTTTGTTTACACCAAAGCTTCATCAAATAAGACAACACAAGTAAGTTGGTGGTTCGGCTTGAAGCTACATAGGAAATGTGTTTGTTTGGCCAGTATGTATGAGTCCCACTTTTACAATTAATTCTACAGATTATGCCGTGCTGTCATTTAACATGTTTTCTCACCCACATATGAAATCAATTACTGCCCACAGCACTGGTGTTAATAATCACATGGGTTCTCCCATGTTCTTGGACATATCCTGCTGTTTCTTGTAGATTATTGCAATGGAGTATTTGGATTTAAACTGCAATGTTGTGCAAAACCAACAGTAATTGGATTCTAGATGTCTGATATCTATTTAAAAAATTAATAAATTTTATATGCGTGTAATATTTTGGTCAGCACCCAATTATCTTCCGAAGGCTTGATGTGGATGGTGCTGTAGTTATGCAGTTGGCTGAATGATGGATAGCTACTGAGCAGCTAATTAGCAGAGCACCTGGCCTTCTTGCATTCAAAGAGAATGCTGACATCCTATTAATTATCACGCTGATCCAGAACTGATGTGAACATCAATATGCTTGCTGCAGTTTTCACTATAAATCCTGGGCAGCGCCGCTTAGTTTCCAGATGTATGTGTGGTAATCTTTCTTATGGCTATTTTAGACAATGCTTCCACTGCAGTGGTGTTGAATTAGTAAATGCACAGATAGCCTGGCAAAAGGGGGAAAAGGATACACAAGTTCACTCCTGTGTTCATCTGTAAACCTGATTTATTCTCTTTTTTTCTTCCTTATTTTTTTCTATTCTTTTCTTTTTCCTTATTGCAGAGCTTCATTCTGAACCCTTATAATGGGTTTGAAGACAATAAAAGTTTCATCAACCTCCATCATTGCAAATTTAATAAAGGACGCTATTGAATCAGTTTTGTTTTCTGTTTCAGTTACGATGCCATTAAATTTCAAAGGGCAGAAAATATAAAGAAGTCCGATACATTGTGCAATCCCCTATCCTTTCTCCTGCCAGGGAAATCTATCAACAGTCGGGAAATGACGCTTTATAGATTAAAAATATGGCTGCAGCAGAAAGTGATCTTCAATGAATAATTCATAAAATGTCATTCTTGGATTGTACAGATTAATAATAAAAGAAATAAGGGAGGATTATTATAGTGTAGTGAGTGGAGTTGATTTATTTATCGCATTCCTGGTGGCATGCGGTAATTGGGATTTGAGTGGATCTCAAAAATGTAGTTAAAGCAATTAAAGCTGTGTTCCATCAGCAAACAGGGTAAGCACTGCTGTAAGACTGCTGATATTTTATAGACATTGCATTGATGCTTGTTTGAATAATGAAAAATTCAAAAAAGTCTGTTTCTTTATACACCTATATCTTTTTAATATAGACAAGATACACTCACTCACTCGCCACTTTATTAAGTACACCTTACTAGTACCGGGTTGGACCCCCTTCTGCCTTAATCCTCATGGCATAGATTCAACAAGGTACTGAAAACATTCCTCAGAGATTTTGGTCCATATTGACATTATAGCATCACGCAGTTGTTGCAGAATTGTCGGCTGCACATCCATGATGCGAATCTCCCGTTCCACCACATCCCAAAGGTGCTCTATAAGATTGAGGTCTGGTGACTGTGGAGGCCATTTAAGTACAGTGAACTCATTGTCATATTCAAGAAACCAGTCTGAGATGATTCACGCTATATGACATGGCGCGTTATTCCGCTGGAAGTCAGAAGATGGGTAAACTGTGGTCATAAAGGGATGGACATGGTCAGCAACAATACTCAGGTACTGATGTAGGGTGAGGAGACCGGTGGTTCAGTCAGAGTTTCATCCCAAAGGTGGTTAGTAGGGTTAAGGTCAAAGCTGTATATCACACTGAATATCTTCCACTTTAACCTATGTAAAGCATATATTCATGAAACAGCCTTTGTGCACAGGGGAATTGTCTTTGTTTGGTTCCCATAGTTCAAGTGAAGGGAACGTTTAATGCTAACACATCCCAAGACATCCCACACAAGTGTGTACCTATACCTTTGTGGAAACAGTTTGAGAAAAGGCCACATATGGCTATAAAAGTCATGCTTATTTATTTAGTTATGCATTATATTCAAACCCTGACCCTATTACTAAGCCCCTGGAAACACTAGAAGACAAAATAAAATAATAAAATGCAAATGTTGCCTCTGGCTTTGTGTTTCACTCTTTTTTTGTTTCATTTACAGAGTTTATATTTTTATTTGAACTGCCCACAGTTTTAGATATCATCACAAAATTTTAATAAATCAGTATCCTGATTTAAAGCACCGACCAAACAGTCACTACAGATATGTACAATATTTTCTTTGTCTACTTCTTATTTTTCTATCTCTTTAGAACAAGTATGACCTTTGACCTAAATAATGTGTTTATATACAGTTATATCTGTATTGCTTACATTCTTAGTATTTACTAATACAGGTAGTTAAAAATACATTTTAACAAATCTTGATAAATAAATAATTGTTTTAAAATGTCAGATGAGGCAGGCAATTAATCTCTTACGTTTTTGCGTGTGCTATTGTCTGTTTAAAATGTGAGTCATCTCAGATCTTTGTCTTTGTTCTTGTGTCTACGAGGGCAAATCATTGGGCGAATGTAGCATTTGATGTGGCGATCCAGGAAGATATGACATTACTTTGCTCTCAATCTTCCACAATATAAACATTTTGCTACAATCGCTTAGGGCTGCAATTGCCATGAACAGGTTTGCATTCAAGTGTCCATCAGTCAATAGTAGATAGCATCAACAATGATGGAACTATAATGAATGGACATTCTTTGTCTCTCAGGTGAGGATCATTTCCTTTTTGAGTCTGGTTTCTTTCAAGGTTGAAGGTATGAAGGTCCTCAAAACCAGAGTTTCTCTTTGCTATTGTCACCACTGGATTGCTAACTAGAGATAAATGCATAGGGACTAATTATTGCTTAACTTTCTTTTTTGTTTGTTTTTTAATTTTGTTTCATTTTGTGAAGTTGCATTTAGACAACTATTCAATATAATTCAGTTGAATTCAGTAATTGGTCAATGGAGAAAAAGATTTAAATTTTGATTTTGTTGATTAAATTAATAATTGATTAACTTTTAGTTTTATCATATTTGAGGCATTTAAATTAGCACAGTAATATTTAAAACTTTTATATTTAATGAATGATTTTGTTACTTTGAATAAGCCACAATGGTGAACAGGTCAGTGCAGGTAACTAGTATGAAATAATGTGTTGCTTTGACAAGATATTTTTTTGCAAACTGCAGTGATTTTAGACCAAAATTGACAAACAGGTTTATGTGATTTTTTTAGAGTAGCATGGGGGTGTACATGATAGCACACAGCTCATGTAACCTTTTACAGCTATAGGATCCACAGCTTGGACAAAAATCTGTGCTGAGTGTTGCTTGTTCTGTGGTGGATTCATCATGGTCATCTAGCTTCCTCAACCTCCCAAAAATGTGTCAGTAGAGGTGTGAATGTTAGCTTGAAAGTGTATAACACTTTCAGTAAACCGATGACTCTTTTATGATGTAATCCCCCCCTTATGCCCAGTATTTCTGAGATTCCTCCAGATCCACTGATACCATAAGGATCATGTGGATCAATAATTTGATTGGTGAAAAATTAAAGAATCAGTGTTTTAAAGCAAATTAATAGCATTGTTTATTTAATAAATAACTAAATGCAATGGTTTTGGTGGAAAATAACATTTCGATACATACTGTATACATTAATGCATAGGATTGGCAGTGGACATGTCTGAACAAATCTTTAATCTTTTAGCTGGATGGACTCCAATGACTCGAGACATTGAAAGGAGTAAAATATATAAATTTCACACTGGAATAGGTACAATTTCCATGTCCGTTTGTGCTGTGTGGGGGGGCTAGTCTCGTATAATTAGCTCAAGGCCTATGTAACCAGGCTCAGCAAGATATTCTGAACACATTTTTCATGATTCTCTGACTTTGACAGGTTCCCGTAAGTTCTGAAGAATATGCATTCTCCTAAACTCCTAGGATCTGTCAGCAGGTCCAGACTTACAGTCTCATAACCATAGAGGGTTTCTTTCCCTCCCTTATTAGTTTTACTGCAGTTAGTAAATAATTCAGAATACTCACCGAATGTGTTATTATGCTATATTGCATTGTCCAAGGTAATATATAATTTTGTATTGGAAATAATAGTTATCTGTTGCTCATCTTCAGAAGGCTAAAGCCATCCCATTCATATTTCATTCCTATAAAGGACATACTGTAGCTGTTTCAGGCAGCAGGGAAGGACAGACATTCAAGTAGACAAATACTGTATTTATTTTGAAAGCTGGCAGAAAAACTTCAATAAAACTGCCATTTGCTTTGGCACCATCCACCCTCTCTCTTCTAGATGACACTAATTTCCCTATGGTCCTGGATTCATGGTTGTCAGTTCTTACTGTCTGTGTGTTTAAAAGTAATGGTATAGCCAGTGGTGTAAAGTATTTGAGTAAATATACTGTGTTGCTGTACTTAAATATTATTTTTGACTACTTTCTACTGAGTACCAAAGATATTAGCAACTTTTACTTTCTACTCAACAACATATAATAATAAAATAAATAAACATATGTACTTTTTCTCCACTATATTTTGATTGACAATGACTGTTAAGAATTACATTTTGCACAGCAACTTGATTTTGCCGTGGCTTAATCATTTAGCAGAAAACGTGATATATACAGTGGAACCTCGGAGCTCGTGAGGTTTAGGGACCAAGACCGGTCGCGAGTTCCGAGGTTCCGTGACCTTTTGATACGCCCCTTCCAACCCAGTAAAAATCCAAAGAACACTACACGAAATTGATTTAAATGAGTAAATAACACTATTTTACTCCATAACACTTAATTATTAGACTATTTTAACAATAGTTTATGTAAATTAACAGCAATTACAATGCTTAAAAAAGTACAGGTACAGTAAAGTATGCAGTAGAGAAGTACAGAAAATACAGTACAATATAGTACAGAAAATACAGTAATGGGTACTCACTTTATATAGTATGCTGAAGTGTGTTTTAATGAGATAAACCTTGATTAGAAATGTTAAAACTAGTGTTTTGAGCAGCTCGCGGTTGCTCACGAGCCGATCTGAATGAAAGTCGTGAGCATGCGAGGTTCCACTGTACTTTGACCTGAATTGTATTTATTAATTGAAGATAACTTTGTAGAAATTAGCTTTACTACTTTGACATTTTTCATCGATTTGTTTGTTTCATTCTGGCATTTTGAAGAGGCTGTTGTGGTGATCTTAGTTCATGCAGTGTTGAGGTTTACAATGTCATTTTTATTTTAGGAAATAAAAACAAAAATCAGCTGTTTTTGGCTTTTCACTTGTGTGTCTTAGTCTTGAGTACTTTGACCCTATGTTCAGTATGAGCAAAAGACTTGAGTACTATTAAAATCAGATTCTCTGAAACTTTTACTCAAGTCATATTTGAATTGGTGACTTTTAGTTTTGCAGTAGGTTCTCTTTACTTTTATTCAAGTTTAATTTTCATGTTCTCTTTACACCTCTGGGTGCAACTTACGGCCATTCGACTTTACGACCACAATCGCTAGCCTTGGCATACGTAATTTTTTTGCCTGCTTCCGGCATCTTCTTCTTCTTCTTTCAGCTGCTCCCATTAGGGGTCGCCACAGCGGATTGTCCGTCTCCATACCACCCTGTCCTCTACATCTGCCTCTTTTACACCAACTACCTGCATGTCTTCCCTCACCACATCCATGAACCTCCTTCTTGGCCTTCCTCTTTTCCTCCTACCTGGTGGCTCCATCCTCAGCATTCTTCTACCAATATAATTCATGTCCCTCCTCTGTACATGTCCAAACCATCTCAATCTCGCCTCCCTCACCTTGTCACCAAAACATCCTACATGCGCTGTCACTCTAATAAACTCATTTCTAATCTTATCCATCCTCGTCACTCCCAACAAAAACCTCAACATCTTCAGCTTTGTTACCTCCAGCTCCACCTCCTGTCTTTTACTCAATGCCACTGTCTGTAAACCATACAACATCGCAGGTCTCACCACAGTCCTATAAACTTTCCCTTTCAATTTTGCAGATACCCTACTATCACAAATCACTCCTGTCACTCTTCTCCACCCACTCCACCCTGCCTGCACTCTTTTCTTCACTTCTCTAACACACTCTCCATTACTTTGCACTGTTGACCCCAGGTACCTGAATTCCTCCACCTTCTGAAGCTCTTCTCCCTGCAACCGCACCACTCCACTGCCCTCCCTCTCATTCACACACATGTATTCTGTCTTACTCCTACTGAGTTTCATTCCCCTTCTCTCCAGCGCATATCTCCACCTCTCCAGGCTCTTCTTAACCTGCTCCCTACTCTCACAACAAATCACAATATCATCCGCAAACATCATAGTCCAGGGAGACTCCTGTCTGACCTCGTCTGTCAACCTGTCCATCACCACTGCAAACAGGAAAGGGCTCAGGGCCGATCCTTGATGCAGTCCAACCTTCACTCTAAACCAGTCTGTCGTAACTACTGCACACTTCACTGCCGTCACACTGTCCTCATACATGTCCTGCACCACCCTCACATACTTCTCTGACACCACTGACTTCCTCATACAATACCACAACTCCTCTTTTGGCACCCTGTCGTATGCCTTCTCTAAATCCACAAATACACAATGCAATTCCTTCTGTCCTTCTCTATACTTCTCCATCAACATTCTCAAAGCAAATAAGGCATCTGTGGTGCTCTTCCTCGGCATGAAACCATACTGTTGCTCACAGATGGTCACCTCTTCTCTCAGCCTGGCTTCCACTACTCTTTCCCATAACTTTATGGTGTGACTGATCAACTTAATACCTCTGTAGTTACTGCAGGTCTGGACATCTCCTTTATGCTTATAGATCGGTACCAGCACACTTCTTCTCCATTCCTCAGGCATCTTCTCACCTTCCAAAATCCTGTTAAACACTCCACTGCCTCTCTCCTAAACATCTCCACGCTTCTACCGGTATGTCATCTGGTCCAACCGACTTCCCACTCTTCATCCTCTTAATCGCTGCTCTCACTTCCTCCTTACTAATCCTATCTACATCCTGCTTCACCAACTTCACATCATCCATCCTTTTCTCTCTATGATTTTCCTCATTCATCAGCTGCTCAAAATACTCCCTCCACCTTCTTAACACACTCTCCTCACTAGTCAACACATTTCCCTCTCCATCCTTTACTGCTCTAACTTGCAGTACATCCTTTCCAGCTCGGTCCCTCTGCCTGGCCAATCGGTACAAATCCTTTTCTCCTTCCTTAGTGTCCAACCTCTCATACAGCTCCTCATATGCCTTTTCCTTGGCTTTCGCCACATCCCTCTTAACCTGCTGCCGCATCTCCTTGTACTCCTGCCTACTTTTCTCATCACTCTGTCTATCCCACTTCTGTTTGGCCAACTTCTTTCTCATTATGCTCTCCTGCACTTCCTCATTCCACCACCACGTCTCCTTGTCTTCCTTTCTATTTCCAGATGTCATACTTTTCTCATCACTCAAGTACTTTTCTAGCTGCCTCCCTCATCACCGGCATAATTTTACAATACGGTACATATAGCCTACTCTACTTACGACCAATCGTGTTATGACCGGTCTGTCGGTCCCAATCGTGGTCATAAGTCGTCGTCTACTTGTACCTCCAACATCCTATTCTTATTCATATCCACTATTACTATCACCTTACCAATCTGCAATCTTAAAGTGTTATTGTTATTTTCTCTCGGCTCTAGGAATATATCACTCACAAAAAAAAAAAATCAGGTATTGCTGATTGGCAAGCAGTAAAGGCAAAGCAGCAATCAAAACTCAGGAAAAAAAAACAAACAAACAAAGCCATAGTGTTATGAATACCAGCATATACTTTGGACTCAAATAGTGAACTGTGAATTTCATTTTGTTCAAGTGTGTCTCATCAGAATACCAGCGCGCTTGAATGTTACATTGTCTATACATTTGTAGGTCACGTTGTGTTGTGGAAGTTGTAGTGTGACTCAGCAGTGAAGTGACACTTCGCTAGTCAAGAGCAGGGAAAATGATAAACAAAACCATGAAGATGTAAGTATATCAGGACAAACACTTCAAAAAATCTAATATTTTAGATTAATATAATATAAAAATCTAATATAAAGCTTCTCTACGATACTCTGTGTACTTTTGGTGTATTTGAATCTCTCTCGGACTGTTTGTCAGGACTGCTAATATGTTTAATGGTAAGTTAGGAAAGACTGAGCGACCTACAAGGAATTACAGGTGTGTGGTTGAAATGAATGCACATTCAGTGCTACTCAGATGAGGATGAGGTATACATTTGAGCCTGGTTCCTCTAAAGGTCTAAATAATTAGAAACAAAATTGAGTACACCCTAAGTGAACATATCAAAATGGTGTCCAAAGTGTCAATATTTTGTGTGAGTACCATTTTTATCTAGCACTGCCTTAATCCTCCTGGACATGGAATTGACCTCTTCCCCTCCACCATAATGACATCACAGAGCTGCTGTATGTTAGACATGTGTCGCTTCTCTTCGAGGATGCCCCACACCATCATCTTCACCTTCAGCCTAATCAATAAGGCAGTTGCCATCTTGCCGGTGTGTTTGGGGTCATTATTATGTTGAAAAACTGCTGTTCAGCCCATTTTCTGAAGTGAGGGCATACCAGCAGCACTCATGCAGCCCCAGACCATGATGTTACCACCACCATGCTTGACTGTAGGCAAGACAAAATGTTTTTAGTATTCCTCACCAGGGTGTTGCCACACTTGCTGGACACCATCTGAGCCAAAAAGGCTTATCTTAGTCTAATCAGACCGCAGGACATGGTTCCAGTTATTCGTGCTCTTGAACAGGTTGTCTTCAGCGTTGTTCAGCAGTGTTTGGCGTATGGTCTGAACACTGACAAGCGGACCTTGCACTTCTGCTACTTTTTAAGCAGTGCTGGCAGCACCCGTGTCTGTTTTTTGAAGAAGCTACTGCACCTGATGCACAGCACGAGGACTCGACTATTTTAATCAAACCTTGAGAGGCCTGTTTAAAAAAAAATCTCTGTATGACTGTAACCACTGTACTGTATCTCGGTTTCAGGGTGTTACCGATCTTCTTATAGCCTCTGCCATCTTTGTGGTGAACCTTATAAGTATGATAGAATTGTCATCAAAGCACCACATTTTACCGCACTAAAACAATATACACAAATTTGTATTTTCCTGTTAAACAGACAAAACGTGAACATGATGAATAGGACATGTGGCTTTGCATAGTTACACAACGTTCAGCTGTTATCACTTAGGTTTTACTCACTTTTGTTGCCAGTTGTTTGACATTAATGGCTGTATGTTGAGTTATTTTCGGAGGACAGTAAATCTGTATTGCAAAACAAGCTGCACACTGACTACTTTAAAATATATCCAAGTGTCATTTCTATAGTATTGTCCCTCAAAAAGATCTACTAAAATGGTTGCTGAAATGTGAGGGGTGTACTCACTTTTGTGAGATACTGTGCATATATGGGCAATTTTAAATCGGGTTAGTATTATTTATATTGCTATTTCCTTCAATAAGAAAAAGCAATGTGTTAGCAAGAGTGGCAGTGTTAACCATGAAATGATAACATTAACTTAGATCTTGTGCTGAACTCAATGTACAATTTACACATTTGGTTGTTGTTGTAGTTATTTTTTGGGGGGTAATTTGTACACATTTATGTGTATACGTGTGGTCAAACTACAAACAAAATAATTCACAATTACTATCCAGTATAGTTTACATCACCAATTACATGTCTTCAAACATTTAAACATCAGCTTTAGATAGTAAGCATAAAATTATGCAAAATATAATTCCCCACAATGCTAATATCACAAATTATGTGTACGCATCAAGCATTATCACATGTTCCTAGAACAGTCTCTGTGTTACAAACGTGTACTAAACTTTGTTTACCAACTAAATGCAACATATATTGCACAAACATCAAACCATAAGTGTATAACATTAGCCGTTTAGGCGATATGACGCTAATAGCGATCCACATATCAACATATCAGAAACTATCAATTCACTTGAACAACATTTGAAATACTTAACACGCTGGGAATATAGTTTTAAATCAGCGTCCTTAAAGGGGCAGCACCCAACAGGCAGTTTGGAGAAACCTGGACCTAAAGCCCTGAACAATCAACCAAAGCCTTAACCACTGAGAGACCACTGCCACTATTTATCTACACAGCAGGAGTTTGTGAGTACAAACCTAAGTGGGATCCGAAAACCATAGACAAAAGTAAAAAAGTCAGTCACAAGTGCAGAAACTCCAGTCAGAGGTAAAGCGCCAGGATGAATCAGCGTGAGGAGCTCCAGTAGTAGAAGTGTGTCAGAATGTGTCAGGATCAGGTTGCAAGAGGACGCATGGAGCTTGACAGAGAGAAAGCGAGCGAGCAGATTATTAGATATGTTCTTATCCTACAGTGGGTCCATGAGCCATGCTTCAACTTTAGTGCAATAATACACTGACGCTATAATGTCTCGAGGGCAATCACATTAGACACGAGGTCACAACTGCGGGAAATATTAACACGGCCATGTATGCATTAGCATATATCATCCGTCAAAGAAACAACAGTCATGGTTGGTGAGCAAACACTATGTCACTGGTATAATATAAACATCTTCATGCGAAGAGCAAGTGGAAGAGATGCGGACCTTTAACATGTCTCAAGAGCTATGGTGATTATACAACTCATTTCGTTTTGCTATACATAATAACACTGCTACCTTGCATTATGCATTCTTATCCTATTGACACTGTAAAAAAGTATATTCATATTTCTCTTTTTCTTCCTTTATAATTCTTACTGTAAAGCCACCGTAGCACTTTCTAATAATCATTTTTTATATAATATTTATATTAACTCCTTTCACCTGCTCAGACAATCTTCAGTTGAAATATTCACACACTGGACCCACTACAGTTTGCGTACCGTCAGAACCGTTCGACTGAGGACGCAACTGCACATCTTCTCCACACTACAATCAGCCACCTGGACCAAAGTAACGGGAATTACACAAAGATGTTGTTCGTGGACTACAGTTCAGCGTTTAACACCATACTTTCCTCCACACTCACCTCTAAGTTGAAGGTCCTGGGACTCAGCCTGCCGCTGTGTCAGTGGATCTCAAACTTCCTGACGAACAGACCACAAGCTGTACGGGTGGGAAAACACACCTCATCTACCCTCACCCTCAGCACTGGAGCTCCCCAGGGTTGTGTTCTGAGCCCCCTGCTGTACTCACTGTACACATATGACTGTGTGGCCACTTCCAACTCCACAACCATCATCAAGTTTGCTGACGACACCGTTGTGGTGGGCCTGATCTCCAACAACGACGAGATGGCCTACCTACAGGAGGTAAAAACCTGGAGAGATGGTGCCAGGAGAACAACCTTCTCCTGAACGTCAGCAAGACTAAGGAGTTGATTGTGGACTTCAGCACGAAGCAGGAGCGGTCATACCAACCGCTAAACATCTGCGGGACTCCAGTGGACAGAGTGGACAGTTTCCGGTACCTGGGTGTTCACATCAAACAGGACCTGTCTTGGTCCTGTCACATCAACACCCTGGTAAAGAAGGCCCGGCAGCGTCTGTACCATCTGAGACGCTTAAGGGACTTTAAACTACCCTCTCAGGTGCTTAAGAATTTTTACACTTGCACCACTGAGAGTGTTCTGACGGGTAGCATCACTTCCTGGTTTGGGAACAGCACCATGCAGGACAGACGAGCCCTCCAGAGGGTGGTGCACTCAGCTGAACGTTCCATCCACACTATGCTCCCTGACCTGCAGGACATCTACAGCACGCGGTGCAGGACCAGAGCCAGGAAGATTGTGAAGGACCTCAGCCATTTTCTCTGTTGCATTCGGGAAAACGCTTCCGCTCCCTGAAGGCGAACACGGAGAGAATGAGGAGGAGCTTCTTCCCGCAGGCTATTCGGTGTTTAAACCAGGAAACACCCAGGATCTAAAAACTGGCCCACTCTCTCCATCATCACCCTTTTTTCCCCTGCACAATCACACTTTTCGTGCTACGGCACATTTTACACTGGACTTGCACAGCACAGTGCACTTTACATTTCATATTTTCTTTTTCATATTTATTTCATATCTTTTTTATATTCTTATTTTAATATATTTTTATACCACATCATTCCGCACAAGGACACTTTACACCACACCTTCCTACACACGGACACTCATGGACAATCAAAAACCATGCCTAACTTGTTTACTGTTGTTTACTGGTTAACTGCACACTGCCATAAACATTTTCTGTGTACATTTTCTGTGTATGTGTATATATATGTATATATACATATATATTTATATATCCTTATATCTTTATTTATCTGCCTTTTTTTTCTTATTATATTTTTCTTAAAATTTTGTTATTGTATTGATATTTCTATTCTCCCTTTTACCCTATTTTATTCCCTCATGCCGGACCGTCGTTAAAAGCATTTCACTGCATGTCGTACCCTGTATGTATGTGTATGTGACAAAAAATTTTTTATTTGATTTGATTTGATTTGATTTGAAATATCAGATGTAATTAAGATTTTACCATTATGTTCCACTTTGAAAGACAAAGCTGTCCCATGCACAGAAAACAGTCTTGCACAAAAAGAAGCAATACATTCCATGGACCAGTTCTTCATCAAGTGTTCCTTTGAGACCTCAAATCTCTCTGGATCTGTAACACACAAACATCACGCTTGTGCAGTCTATCAAACTAGGTAATTACTTTCAACAAAGCCTCTCTGCTAATGACCAAATACAGCTGGCACTTTTTTTTTTGTGTGTGCTTTTTTGCACGTTTGTTTTGTTTTAGGATACAATTTAAGGTCCTTCTGGCCCTGTACAATATACCATATTTATTTTTCAATTATAGATTTGGTAGCTGTTTAAAAATAAAACTATAAAAATAAAACATTGAACTGTTGACTGGAACAGTGATATTGCATAGTGTGTTATTTCAGTAAGGGTTTAATACAATTACATTGAATTCAATTCAATTCAATTTTATTTGTATAGCGTTTTTGACACTCAACATAGTCTCAAAGCAGCTTTACACAGATAATGCGGTGATAAAGAATGAATAAGATGTTCTTTTGTTTGTCCCTGATGAACAAGCCGGTGGCTACTGTGATAAGGAAAAACTCCCTGAGATGGCATGAGGAAGAAACCTTGAGATGAGCCACACTCAAGAGGGAACCCATCCTCATCTGGGTGGCACAGAATGTCCATTTATTACAGATAAACGATGTTGAGGTGCGCAGTGTTGGTGATCAGATGCAATCTGTAGTCCTGAGTCAGTGTAGTTGACTGTTGACATTAAATACAGTCCAACTTAATCCTTAAAACTCTGTAATTCTATGGATCCACAGGCCGTTGATGAGAAACATACCCAGCTTCACAGACTGCCCTCCAACCGAAGAAAACACTTCCAGAGGCAGGCCGGGACGAAACAAGCAGAGCCGAGAAAAGGGGCAGGAACAGTGGTCACTGGTACCCTGAGGAGTATATTTAATGAGATAGAGAGAGAGAGAGAGAGAGAGAGAGAGAGAGAGAGAGAGAGAGAGAGAGAGAGAGATATGAGTCAAATAAGATTATGTAAGAATTTTGTAGTTAGATATTGTTGTGTGTATTAATTTAAAAACAGCCTTAAGATTGCCGATTAGTAACAGGAGTTTTAGCTAAGTGGTCAAGGCACTAAGCTACTGATTGGAACATCGGGGGTTCAGGCCCCAGTATCTCCAAGCTGCCACTCATAAGCCCTTGAGCAAGGCCCTTAATCCTCTGTGCTCCAGGGGTGCCGTATCATGGCTGACTCTGAGCCGAAGAACAAATTTTACAGTGCTGTAATGTATATGTGACAAATAAAGGCTATTCTATTCTATTCTATTCTATTCTATTCTATTCTATTCTATTCTATTCTACAGATTAGATTATATAGGGCCAAAGTCATACAGTATGGCTGGAAAAGTTAGGTGTCCAAATACTTTTGTCTATATGTGTTGCAGTGGAATTATAACAACGCGCATTATAACAACGCGTGGCATTACAGAGAGAGAGGCATTTCACATATAGCGGGTGAAAACCATTTTACTAAAGCAAGAAACCCAGTTAAGACTTCAAACCTCTACATTTAACTGCAACTGTGCACCTACATCGTCTGGAGCAGTTCAAAATCAATATTTGTCAAATAGCATGACAAAAAAAAATTAAGTTTGTATAAAATACAACCTACTCACCAGAGATGCAGACTCATAATTTTCACCCCTCCTCAGAGTCTGTAAGCCAGTAGTACCACTCATATTCACCAGGCTGAGACACACTAGCTAGCTTCGGGGTTGACCGACCTCCCCTCACAATGTCTAGCTTTTCTTAAAAAAGGGATTTTTAAGTATGTCTGCAAACCAAATCAATTTCTCTTCCTCCGTAGGCATGAAAAAGTCTAACTCGGCTGTATTAATGTGTGCAGAGCTACAGACGTGTTTTGCCAGTCAAACTTGGCTATGACTGTTTCACTCTGACCAAACAATCAGAGGATGGAAAAATGCTGACACTATTCTGGGCCAGTTAGCTGGCCTTTTGAGGCGAATTTGAAATCTGATTGGTTAAAGAAACAGCTCAATTGCTAATATTCTCTGAGGTAAAAAGGCCAGCAGTACAGACGTAGATTGACATGGCAGCACATTGAGGCTGAAATCTGATTGGACAAATAATCTAACATCCATATACACGTACTGGAAGCAGTGCAGCCAAGAATTTTGAAGAAATTCTACAAAATGAAGATAATAAACTGAAAAAAATACATAATACAATTTCATGGAACAAATATTAGAATTTAGGCAGCAAATGGTGTTTTGGATATAGTCTCCATATAACATGTTAACTAAGCCTGCCATCTTTTCAGTATCAAGCAGCAGGTTCCTTGACAATTCATCCTGGACAATTCTGTATATGGTTGAAAGAATACAAGTTGCTAGAAGAGAACTGACAACTCTTTTGAGTGGAATCATGTCAGGAGCACATTTTATCGAAACGATCCGAAGAGGGGTGACTCATACAGCAGTGGTGAAGGGGGGCCTGACATTTGAGTCTGCTGCCATTACATTGTTGTGCAAAAGAAATGTGAATTTCGGACCCTGTGGATTTGTCATTTCCTGAAATGCCTTATGGTTAGAGGCAACAAGTGATGGAGTTGTTTCTGTGTCAAATTCTTTTGTAGTCCTTCACCCTTCGGAGGCACCTTTTGACATGAACCTTGCAAAGGGTGATCCAGTTCACCCACTGCTATCCTCCTCATGGATCTTATTTTTTTTATTTATTATTCTTTTTTAGTATTTTTTTATTTCAGTGTGTCCACCATAAACTAAATTTCACCATTTGTTTCCACAATAACGTTCCTATCATTTCAATGTATTCTTCTTCCTCCTTCTTTATATATATACAAAAAAAATACCCAATGATTACTATTTTGTTCAATGAAAAAAAAAAACATGATGATTTGCTCTGGTGATACATTAAATTGTAACAGATTCTGCTCATTGAATTTAGTGCCAAAGCGCATGAAAAAAAAAGTGTATTTTGTCAATTTTCCATGAGATAAATAAAATAATCAGTGAATGAATGTAATGAAAAGATGGTAGCTTAGAGGTTAAGGCATTGAACTTTTGGAGCCATCGGTTATAAGTTTAAATCCCAGCCATACCAAGCTGCCACTCCTGAGCCTCTAAACAAGACCCATAACCCCATAGCTGCTAAGCTTGTAAGCTTGATAAGGGTGCCTGCTAAATTCTGTAAATAAAAATATCATTATTTAATGTTTTAGAATATATGTTAGTTACTCAAATTTTTATTAAAGCACCTATAAAACAGGTATTTCCCCATAAATGTGTTGTTCAATGTTTAAAAGTTGTACATTAAATTAATGTAAAATCAAAAATATATTATTAAATATTGACAGTAATTTTTAATGTAAATCTGTTTTTTTATCCATGTATAAGGAACTCGATTTATTTGCTTGCTACAACAGGAATATAATACAGATTCATATCCTATTGTTCTCCACCAAATTTAACACTCAGCTGAATCTGACCATCAGAACAATGAGAAATGTGACCTCTACCCATATGTTGCGGATAATATAAGCCAATTTTACACTTTATTAAGCTTTATTATAACTCATTTAACTCCTGAATTTCACCAAGCTGCTTATCAAGCTGTTTCACAATGTAAAAATGCAGCCGTTCCTACGCTAAAACAGCGTTGCAATGCAAAATAGGTCAACATTCAAGTCTACACGGTTTGATGACAGGAAATAATTAGTAATTTTTCTGTGAAAATTTATTATTTTCTTTATAGTGTTTGGTTTCACATTTCTTTCTTTTTAATATGACATGTTTATGGCAAAAAAAGGTATAAATCAAGACATTTGTAAGTAAGACTAGATTAATGATTCTGTAGTGTTTAAGGTGAATTTGAAACTAAATTCCCAGATGATAACCCTTTTTGAAGCAAAATTAAATCAAGAGCTAAAGCCACTTTCAATGCAGGGTAGCGTTTATAGCCTTAAATAAGTGGCTCAAGAAACATAAATGAATTATTACAGTATGCAATTTATATACTCATTTGACATTCTGGAGGAGGGTTCTGTGTTTTTTTCTAGTTAAAAAAATCTAATGTATTTGTATACTGTACATAAAAACAATAATAATAATAATAATAATAATAATAATAATAATAATAATAATAATTTGCTTGTAACTATTCTCTTTATATATATAATTTTATCTATTATTTTGGGGATTTCCCCTGAGGTCTTAAGTGCCAGCTGCATCGTCTCAATAGCCACTTTATTAGGAACACCTGTAGACATGCTCATTTATCCAATCAACAGATCATCTGGTAGCAGAATGATGCAGAGAATTATTCAGATACAGTGTAGAAGCTTTAGGTAATGAGAGGGAAATGAGAAAAGGGAGGAAATGTCATCTCAATGACTTGTAATGTGGCATGTGGTTGGTGCCAGATTCTTTTTTTTTTTTTTTTTATGTCCTGGGATGTTCTCTTTCTCTCGCTCTCTCTTTCTCTTTCTTTCATACTCACACTCACACACATATACGCGCATGCACACACACACACACACACACACACACACACACACACACACACACACACACACACACACACACACACACAAACAGTCTATAGGGATTATGCAATGTGTTGTAAGAAAAGAACATCAATTTTGAAAACATCAAAAACCATCAGCGGTTCTATGGAAGGAACTGTTTTGTTGATAGTAAAGGTCAGAGAAGAATGTCTACGTATATATCTTTCTATTTCCCTGAACTTGCCAATAATTCTGGACTTGTATTCTGGAAAAAAATACAATTTAGTTCTATGTGAAACGACTTTGACAATGACAGCAGACATCAGAATGTCTTTCAATGGCATTCACCCTTTTTTTGATAACAAAAAAAAAAAAGTGCTCCTGTGTAGTCTATCATTTCGACAGGATAATTACGGAAACTTAAATTTGAAGATTTGTGAAATGTAGTTTGACATTTTAACTGCTTTTTATTCCTCCAGTCATGATTATGAGAGATACCTTGGAGCCCTTGGAAGTTATTATGAGGAATAAGAGAGGAAGGTAGGTGGCAAAATATCTTCAGGCTTTATCTTTTTTGTTTTTCTCACTTTCCTTTCTTTTCTGCCAGTCAATTAAAAAAGAAAAAAAAAACACTGCCCACACTTTTAAGCAGTAGAATATTCTGAGAATCTAAATGAGCTCCAAACTCTGAATAAGACCCAAATGTCTTTTTTAAAAAACATAAGAAAAGGCTGTATGTGCACATCTGTTTGGAGATGAGTTCATCGTGAGCTGTGAAGATTTAATACTGGGTTTTAGAAATCAGGTATAGTGTTGACTTGAGCACTGTTCAGGAGTTAAGCAAAGATTCTGCACAAAGGTGTGCCTTAGATACATCCAATTCCAACCTTGTAATAAATCACATTTGCCTTGTGCAATATCAGCTCGAGAGGGGAATAGAATTAAGTCCAGCACCACTCTCTGACAGCTTGATGTTACCCCAATATGTCAAGCTAAAATGTATGGGCTTTTTTTGGTATATAAAAATCAGAAAACAACTATAGACTAGCATTTTAAAACATAAAACATACATAAATATGGTACTGCTCTTTGTTTAATTAATTTATTGTCCCTTTAACATCTATAAAAATGACCCATTAGGAGAGAAAAGCAAATGTGTGCTTACTGGTCCCTCAATCTGTCTTCTTAAAATGAGAGCGTATCAAATGGATAAAAACCCTGGCATGGCTTGAAAAGTTTGCCAACTCAAAATAGTAAAATATAAGTGTGATGAAATCTTAACATCCTACTCACATGTCAGAATTTTGGGAGCTGGATTTAATAAGTTACAGCTTCATTAACCTGTGAACACAAATGCAAAATAATAGGATCTGTTGCATCATGTGCTATACTATAAGCTATCAAATAATGAAGGCGGAAGCCATATTGTCAACTTGAACCAAAGTTTCAAAAATTACAAGTTGATTCTTTCTGCAGACAATTCCTGGCAATATATTAGATTCATATGGCAATATGTTACAATAAGCATTGAACTGTCTTGCTTTTTGACATGCATGCTTATTTTGTTTTACCAACAAACCAAGGAATTTATTGGTATAAAGGTTTATTTAGTTTAAAAATATATATATAAATGCATCAATATTAAACTTTACTGTTATTTAAAAATCCTCCTCATATAGTTATTTTTTTGCGTCCAGACAGCTGGTTTCTTTAGACCTTTAAATTACACACGTTGCCATGCTTTTTTAAAACATGCTAAAGGTGTTCTTGCTAGTTGGAGATTTTTTTCTCACCTTGCGATCCAATTCATCCCCGTTCAGTTCAATAGGATTTAGCTGAGGTGACTGAGCTGAATGACCAGTCCATTCCATGATAGATAACTCACCAACCATTTACTCAAAATAACACCTACAGGGCTTAGATGTACACTTTGGCTTGGTAAAGTTTGTTGCAATTAAGAAAATGCTGTAAATGCTCAAATGGTCAGGGCTGTTTAGGCAGCAAAAGGGGGCATAATATTATGCAAATGGTCGAATCAGTATTTTACATGCAAGTCCTTGGAAGTACTTTTGTTTGAAACCCCTGCACTGTGAATTTCTGCAAAACAAAAATTTAGCTGTAAACTGAACTGAATAGACTGTCAAAAAATAGCCACAGTCTGTACTTTTTACACATAAATACCAACATATCCTTTAGACTTTTGTTTTGAACTCTCCAAATCCCCTTACCTAAATTCATGTACAGCTTTACTCAAGTTTGAGGTCAGAGTAGAGCCTAGTGGTGCTTCCACCTGTCAATCTCAGTTTTCCCTGTGGAGTCCCGATGGTCTCAATGGGCTATCTGAAACTCCTGGTCAGGCCTGATAAATGATGCTGACGAAAGTGTCTGACTTATCAGTTGGAATTCTTATTTTTAGGGTCACCAGGTCCACATAAAAACACACATTTAGGAGTGTTAGAAGTTGGAGTTGCTGTACTAGTTTTACATTTGCATTGTATATCAATATTGAATATCATGTATCCTGTTGGGAATAGCACTATTTGTCATAGTTAAGTTATATACATTACCACATGCAGCTCATACAATATACAAATTTCTAGACATATGTGCTCTCCACAGGACTTCTGTCCTTTATTCGGTCACTTTCATGTTTCATGTTCAGGTACAGTTCATTTCCCTGAACATTGCAATAGCCCATTCAAACAACTCTTTCATGACATTTGTTTGTTGTTTAAACTTGGTTATTTGTCAGTCAATGCATACACACACGTCAAGTTTAATTGATGGTTTTAATTTCCAAATTATTATGATTTTTCTGATATTTCACAGATATTAAACTGAGAAATTATTGCTTTGGTGTTGTGAGTCATCTCCTGCTATCAGTCAGCCTCAGATGTATGTAGTAGTCAAAATTATTAATAACAGTACAAAATGAAACTTGTGCACAATAATGGCTATTTAGTGAACACCTAAATCAATACAGGTTTGTGAAAGAGTAGAGAATAATGTTGCCGCTCTTTAGCACAATCTGAGTAAAATATTATTAATATAAACTGTTCCCAGGCTATTTATAAACAACTTATTACAATTTCTTTCTATTTATTAGTCACTGTATTTAAAAAAATTGTGTGTCCACGGTAAACTATGTGTGTAATCAGTCCAATTGAAAACACAGTGTCACCGGCGGGATAACGTCAAAACCAGCTAGCTATTAAAAGCCCATGAAGTGAAACGGGTGCAAGCATTTGGTGTGTTCATGAAGGGCTTTATGTGTGTATGTCTTTTTGGTAAGTGGCCAAGAGTAAGCACTCTTCCGGGTTCTTTCCAGGACTCTTCCAACATTGCTACACAATCATGAGTCAGCAGAGTGAACAGCAATGGGCTGAGCACACAACCCTGAGGGGCCCCAGTGCTCAGTGTGGTGGTGCTGGAGATGCTGTTCCCGATCCGGACTAACTGAGGTCTCCTCGTCAGGAAGTCCAGGATCCAGTTGCAAAATGCATTGGGTCCACTAAAGGTAGTAGCTGGGTTTTGATGTGGCTCATAATCAACCTTTTAAAGCACTTCATTGCAATGGGTGTAAGTGCGACGGGATGATAGTCATTGAGGCAGTGGTCTTTTTTGGCATTGGGACGAATGTCGTTGTCTTAAGGAACTTTCTCTAAAAGAGGTAAAAGATATCAGGGAAGACATCTAATAGCTGTTCTTTACATTCCCTGAAAACTCTGCTAGGAATGTTGACTTCTCCAGCAGACTTCCGTCAGTTAACTCTGTATAGAGTTTTCCCTCACTTTAGCTGTGGTTAGACACAGCATCTGGTCATTGGGAGTAAGGGTGGTCATCCTTGCCGCCATGTTGTTTTGCACCTTAAACCGGGTGTAGAAGTCATTCAGTGTATCTGGGATTGAGGCTTCAAAAGCAGATGAAGTTGTCTTCTAGTTCGTGATCGCATGAATGCCCTGCCACTTGCGCTGAGTGTCTCTGCTCTCTAGGAGGTGGTGGTGGATTTTCTTGCCGTGTGCTGCTTTGCCTCTCTGATGGCTCAGGACAGTTTGACCCTTGCGGTTCTTAAGCTTGTATTGTCCCCTGCTCTAAAAGCAGAGTCTCTAAACTTTAGTGCACACACACACCTTTGCAGTTATCCAGGTCTTCTGGTTAGAGCGTGTAGTGATGATCTTGAATATGGTCACGTCATCAATGCACTTGCGGATGTAGCTGGTCTGTGCTTTTTGATAATAGAAACAGGAATTTTGCTTATGCACTGGTGGTATTGGAGATTGTGTGTAAGTTTTAAGCTTTTCTGAGCTTCAGTTTGTTAAATAGACGTTGGAAATTAGAAGATGGGTAAATAATTGTTTACTTGAGCAATGATATAGTCTATAATTTTTGGAGCTTTTTTAATTGCATTTGTTTCAATAAATGGCAGAAACAGCATAATATACACAAACACCATAACCAAAGCTATCCAACACAGAATTAATGGGCAGTACTTGAGGCAGTAGCAATACATAAGTGAAAAATTGTGTTTGTAACAATGTAACCCTAAAAATATCTGCCAAATATGCTTGCTCTTTCTGATCCTTATTGTATTCCACATATGGCAAGAGCTCTCAATATTTTCATTTAAACATAACTCTACTCTCTGAGCCAGTTATTATAAATGCATGTTTTTTTGTTCTTGATAATATATTTTTCTCTAAATAAATCTTGGGTTATATTTGTTATTATAAATTAAATTGTATCCCCGCATCTATTTTTTTATTGTTATATTTATTTATTTAGCTGTCATGGACAAGTGAGCTGTCATGGACAAGTAAAAATATAAAAATTTGGTTGTGACTATTAAGATTTGAATTTTAAAATTCAGCAATGAAATGCAATCTCATTGTTAAAATTTTTAGTTTATTTAATGGACTGTATAACCTTTATAAAAATATATATCCAAAGATGAATATTTTTCAAATACTTGCTCTGCCCATACATCTGACCAGCTCTGCAAATACATCCTATTGTGAAGCTTAGGCTTGTATCTATGTTTTAGTTCTACCTAGTGTTTAATTCAGTCCGTCAAAGTAAATATTTCTCTGCTCATTACGGTTTTGGCACAAAGGAAGCAAAGTGTTTGGTGAGCTTTAAATTGCCTTGCTCTGTGTATTAGTGCTATACAGGATTGAGGCTTATCTTTTTCTCTACAGTAATGAGAGCAACTAACTGCAATACACACCTGTTATTTACTGCTCTCGGGTCAGGTTAAAAGACAAGGAGAGAAATTGCATGGTTGTGTGAAGTGCATCAATGTTTTTCAATGAAAGACCAGCTCAGAGATTTAAAGGTTCATTTCACACCAAATGCAAAAAACTGAATAAAACTCTTTCACACATCAGTTAGATAAGCAGTGACTGGTAAAGGTAGCACAAGTAATAGGTTACCTAAAAAAAGAGCATAGAGAACACAGGACCCAAGCTAAATAATCAGTTTTACATGTTTTGAATGTTTTTGCATCAAGAACACAACATGTCATGGTTGGTTTACTTCCTGTAGTGGGTTGAGGTTGAGGGTAAATTGCTTTCTCGCTGAAACTGAACATAGCTAAAGTTTACCTGAAAGCAGATCGAGACCACTGCTCAGATACACTCTTGTGTTTTACCCAACAACGTTCTGTCTAAAGTGCACTGTTCGGATAAACACAACATGGTCCTCTTAAACACTAATGGTGTAGCAGATCTAAAGAAATAATACTCACCCAAAAACAATACATCATTCAGTTTACAGTAAAATGTTGTTTCTCACTGATATTTTAAAGTATACGTTTTATTATTTTTTCTGTATCTCTTCATTCAGATGCTTGGAGGCACTTGTTGTCTTCTTCTATCAGAAAATTAAAGAACATATTACTGCATGTGAGAAATCCACTCTTAGAATTTAAATCAGTTTTACTTAAATTTCTTGGATGGTATCACCGCATTCATGTCATGGTTACATCTCTCAGAATGTTGTTTGTTTGCATGTTCATCGCACTATATGTTGTTCTGTTTTGGGTTTAAATCATGTTTGTTTCCCAGCTATTTTGTTTTCCCAGCCATGTCAAATTGTTTAATTTGCAATTTGATTTAGTTATTTCTCTGCTATCTGCTTTTGTTTCTACTTATGTCCTGTCTCTGCCCCTGTTCCATCATTGGTGAGTTTACTCAATTGTTAACTCATCAATATAAAGTTTTGTTGATGTATAATCGGTTCTTTGTCTCAGACTCACACCCACACTTTATGTCTCATTCCAAGACTTAAGGCCTTATACTTAGATGTAGGGGGTTTTATACCTAGACTTAGGGTGTCCTACCCAGGGTTAAGGTCTCATTGCCGGGCTTGAGATTCCATACCCAGACTTAGGGGTTTATATCCATTCTTAGGGTCTCATACCCAGTGTAAGGGTCTTGTTCCCAGTCTTAGGGTTTTATACCTAGACTTAGGGTTTCATACCCAGACTTGTGGCAGGGGGAGAGAAGGGTTTAAGGAGCGACACATGAAAGTTAGGATGGATGCGGTACCAGGGAGGGAGGTCTACTCAGTAGGACACTTCATTGATCCCCCGCAGAATCTTGAACAGCCCGAAGTACCATGGGCTGAGCTTCCTACAGGGCAGTCAGAGGTGCAGATCTTGGGTAGATAACCACACCTTGACTCCTGGTTGGTAAGGAGGTGCCTCCAATCTCCGAGGATCTGGAAACCTCCTTGTGGTTTTAAAGGGGTCTTTCGAGATGGGTATGTGCCGACTCCCATACTCGCACGCTCTCCCAGAACCAGTGATCTACCGTGGGGACCTTTGACGGTTCATCTGTCCAGGGAAATAGTGGGGGTTAAAAGCCAAGCATGCACTGGAATAGGAACCGGTTCCAGCTCGTTTGATCTTGGTGGCAGTAGGATCGGAGGTAGTGTCCAAGCTCTTGCATCTTTCTCTCTGTCTGGCCATGAGTCTGTGGGTGATCGCTGGATGAGAGGTTGACGGTTAAACAGGGGAGCTTGAAGAACGCCTTCCGTACATGGGACATGATCCAAGGACCCTGGTCTGACACTATTTCTTCCGGGTGGCTGAAATTTTGAAATACGTGGTGGAAGAGTACCTCTGCGGTCTCTAAAGCTGTAGGCAGACCTCGGAGCAGAACCAATCTGCAGGTTTAGAAGAAGTGATCCACAGCTCCTGGGACACAGGTGTTATCATCTGAGTTAGGCAGATCCGTGATGAAATTGATGACCAAGGCTGTTGTGGGGTTGGTAGGGGACCCGTTTTCCGCTGGTAAGTGGCATAGTGTTTTAGACATGGCACAGACAGAGCAGTATCTAGCTACGTCCCCGATCATCCCTGGCCACCAGTAGCAAGATTGGACCATAAGAAGGGTCTGTCTCCTCCCCGGGTGGCCACTCTTCGAGGCCCAGTTTGATAGCCTGTCAGCTAGCCGCTTGAACATTTCCGCGGTAACGACGTCCGCTTCCGGTTCAGCGGCATCTTTCAACACCGGCATGCCCGCCATCTTGTTTTTGTATAAGTAGCCACCGGCTGGCTGCATTTGCTGCCAGACTGTCCCAGTCGGCTCCGCGCTTTTTTGTGATCTTTTTGCCTTTATTTTTTCCCGTGGATTGTTTACTTTCGTTTTCGGATATCCCGTTTTTTTTTTCGGATTTTTGCCTGCCCTCGGTTTCCGAATTTTTGGATTCCCCTTTGCTCTGTTCTCCGGCTCACTCCCTCTGTCTGTTTTTGGACTCGCTTCTGTTTTCGGACACGCCCCCTGCTTCGCTCTCCCAGTGCCACGAACTTTCACATGAATAAGTGCCGCTACGGCACTTAATAAGTGCCGCTACAGTGTGTTCATAAGTATTCGGACGTTTCTGCTTTTCTCCGTTTATACCCAGCGTGTGCTCCCTCTACATGATCAAAAGTATTTGGACATTATTGGTTTTCTTTTTTTTTTTATTATCCCTGTGTGTGCTTCTGTTGTTTGCTCTTAAGTTTTTGGACATGTTGCTTCCCTGCCTGTTCTATCCTCCTCATCTTTTTCTTCCACTTTAACCCTGTGCGTGCCGCGACTGTGTTTTTGTGCATTTGTGTCGGACATTAAATATTTTCTGCCTGTGCAACCCTTTTCTCTCGACTCATATCATCTGGAGCATCCTGCATTTGGGTCCTATCATCCACTCACCTAGCCCCGCACCCGCGTCCCTGACATAGCCAGCAGTTCTTGATTTCTGATCTCATAGTTCTGTTTTGTGGGAGAGAGCTTCTTTGAAAAAAAGGTGCAGGAATTGTACCGTGGACTGGTGGAACTCACACTTCTCCAGCTTCAGGAAGAGGTGGTGCTCCCATAATCGTTCTAGGACCTAGGTAATGTGACCTTGATGCTCGTTTGGTCCTGGGAATAGATGAGGATGTTATCGATGTAGATGATGACAAACCCATGGAGGAACAGTCAGAACACCTCGTTCATGAACGATTCAAAACACTGATGCTTGCCTACAAGGCCAAAAATGGACCAGCTTACCTCAGTGACCTCATCACATCTCATACTGCACCGCGCTGTCTGAGATCCTCCAGCACTGCTCGACCGGTACCACCTTCTCTCAGATTGAGAGGTAAGTACAATTTAAGGCTCTTCTCTGTTCTGGCACCGAGGTGGTGGAATGAACTTCCCCTAGATGTCCGTACAGCAGAGTCCCTAATTATCTTTAAGCGACGACTGAAGACCTACCTCTTCCTGAAACACTTAAATTAGCACTTTCCAAGTTTGTAGAATTCGAGTTATATTTATATTGAGTTTGTATTCTTGCGTACCAGTGTAGATTAATTCACTACTAGAGATTTAAAGCACTTTTGTACGTCGCTCTGGATAAGGGCGTCTGCTAAATGCCGCAAATGTAAATGTAAATGTAAATGTAAATGTAAAACATGCTGACCTTGATATGATTTGTGAGACGATACATTTACATTGCATATTTTATAATTATAGTGCTTGGATTATTCTCATAACTGTGACAGATTGTATCCTAAACATAAAGCATTATGCTGATGAGTTAGCATTATAATGCACTATGCAAGTTGTGGTTTTGTCAGCTTAAATATTCTTCAGTTGTTTCTTTGAGTTTACCCTTGAGGCAAAATGGTATATTGGGATTAAAGACCTGATGTGACAAAATCATGTGTATAATTTGACCTGTCAGTTGAATCAGGGAAAAAAAAAAGAAAACATAAATGTAAATATAACCCAGTTTATATGTAAAAAATAATAAAACATATGAAGTGACAATGTTCAAGCACATGAATTCTTGGGATGGTGGGTGGAGAATTGTTTGTTCTTAAAATTTGGACATCTTGTGGTTGATGCAAGCAGAAGGTTACCATTGTAGAAAAGAAGTGGTTAGAATGTGTGGAATTTGCATAAATAAAGTCAATAACCATATGCACATACCTGACATTTTATTTGAAACATTAAAATCCATTAGTGATGCTGTGTGTCTTAGAATAGTTATTAAAAATGCTTTTATTTGCTTGACCTCTTTGAACCCCTGATTGTATTTTTTTTATTATTATTATTGAACTCTTCATGACAGATAATACAAACTCAGTCCAAATGTATTTCAGCCACAGGTCATTTGGCACATGTTCATTTTATGTTCTCCATGCCACAGCTACACAGTGAAGTTTGTTGGCCATGTGCTTTAATCAGCCTGGAAGCAGCTCCTGATGAAGCCAGGCCAACTAAGGCTTTCATCTTGTGTGCCAAACACACAATCCAAGGAGCCTGTGAGAAGCTCTTTGGCACTGAGAGCATGAGGCCTGCAGGCAACACAATGGGATGGCTCATCTCACATGGTCCTTCAATAACCAACCAAGAAAACAAGTCATTTAAAGTACACAACAAAAAATTGTTTGTGAAAACACTCAACAATTCCTTTATAAGTCTGTATGCTTTACAGTCTCAATTATTTATTTGTATATATATATATATATATATATATATATATATATACACACACACACAGACATAAATGCATTTTACTATATAATATTTCAAGACAGTTGTGTGGGTGGCATTCAGTTCAAATTGAATGTCTCTTCACACAATGTGCATGAGTGAATGATTCACTTAAACAGTATTTATTAGTACTTATACAGCATCTTCATAACAGATTCATAAGCATATATAAAATAAATAAATCAAATATTTATAGAAAGGAATACTTTTGCTTTTTACATTATTCATGTCAGTTCATGAGAAAGTTCACTGTAAAGCATATTCACCCCATTAAGTTATGTGAACTTGTTTCTTCTTTTAAACCCTTTGCACAATAACTGAATATAATTCATTGAATTGTGTACATGTCCAACATTTTAAGATGCAACAAATGTTATCTTTAAGTGTACGAACATTTTTAAGTCAGCAGGCGAACATTTCTTCTAGGATTAACCAAATGTTTTACAGTGTAGAAAGTACACATGGTGTTTCTTGAGAAGTGTTTCAAATGTATCAACAATTTAGTTTCAGGATATGTATTATTTATTTGACCACCATGTTTTACTTAAGTAGGATGCCATTTTGAATTTAGGGCTGGGAAACAAATACTTTAAGTACACCTCACAAAATAATTTCAATGTCCAAATTATCATTTAAAACAATTTTTTAATGCATGATGTGTGACAAATTTCTTACAGTTCTATTAGTAAAAACTGTTGAACTTGAAAAACATAAACTTAAAGAATTCCAGTAAAAGTAATGTCAGTTCATACATCGGACATAATCCTTTTATATACACTTAAATAACTGATGTATTGCATATTTTTACCCATTATCTTTTTACCCATTATTATTAGCTACATCGGCAAATGCATTGATGACGTGACCATCTCTAAGACCGTCAGTACACGCTCCAACCAGAAGCCGTGGATGACCGGCAAGGTGCGTGCGCTGCTAAAATCAAGAGACTCTGCTTTCAAAGCAGGGGACAAGGCGGCCTTGAAAACTGCAAGAGCCAAACTGTCCCGTGCTATCAGAGAGGCGAAGCGCGCACACGCCAAAAGAATTCGCGGCCACTTCCAGGACAGCGGAGACACCTGGCACATGTGGCAGGGCATCCAGGCGATCACGAATTAGAATATAAAGTCACCTGCTTGTAACTGTGACGCCTCCCTCCCAGATGCGCTGAAAGACTTCTACATCCGTTTTGAGGGGCAGAACAACATGGTGGCGAGGAAGACCATCCCTCCTCCCAGTGTCCAGGTGCTCTGTCCAACCACAGCTGAAGTGAGGAAAACTCTATGCAGAGTTAACCCACAGAAGTCTGCTGGACCAGACAACATTCAGTGGCAGAGTGCTCAGGGAATATGCACAACAGCTATCAGATGTCTTCACTGACATCTTCAACATCTCCCTGAGCAGCACCATTGTTACTACATGCCTCAAGACGAACACCATCATTCCCATGCCCGAAGGAGTCTACTGTCTCCTGCCTCAATGACTATCGCCCCGTTGCACTCACACCCATCATGATGAAGTGATTCGAGAGGTTCGTCATGAGGCACATCAAGACCTGTCTTCCATCCCCACTGGACCCAATGCAGTTCACGTATCTTCCACAGTTCACGTATCGCTCAGCGGACGATGCTATCTCCACAACCCTTCATCTGGCCCTTAACCACCTAGACAACAAGGATGCTGTTCATAGACTTCAGTTCAGCATTTAACACGATTGCCCCTCAGCACCTGATTGAGAAGTTGAGCCTACTGGGCCTGAACACCTCCCTTTGTAACTGGTTCCTCTGAGACCTCAGTCAGTCCGGATCGGAAACAGCATCTCCAGCACCACCACACTGAACACTGGAGCCCCTCAGGGCTGTGTGCTCAGACCACTGCTGTTCACTCTGCGGACTCACGACTGTGTAGCAATGCACAGCTCGAATCATATCATCAAGTTCGCTGATGACACAACCGGGGTGGGTCTCATCAGCAATAACGTCGAGCATACAGAAAGGAGGTGCAACGGTTAACAGCCTGGTGTGGAGCCAACAACCTGTCTTTGAACATCGACACAATTAAAGAGATGGTTGTTGACCTCTGGAGAGCACAGAGCGACCATTTTCCACTGATCATCAATTGATCCTCAGTGAAGCTCATCAAGAGCACCAAATTCCTAGGTGTTCACTTGGCCGGATAACCTTACCTAGTCACTCATCTTTACCTTCTTAGAAGGCTGAGGAAAGCTCAATCCCCCCCCCCCCCCGCTTGCCTTTGTCCCGTCCATGTTCTACAGAGGGACCATTGAGAGCATCCTGAGCAGCTGCATCACTGCCTGGTTTGGGAATTGCACCGTCTCGAAACGCAAGACCCTACAGAGGATAGTGAGGACAGCTGAGAAGATCATCGGGGTCTCTCTACCCTCTTTCATGGACATTTACACCACACGCTGCACCTGCAAAGCAAACAGCATTGTGGATGACCCCACACACCCCTCACACACACTCTTCACTCTCCTACCATCAGGGTAGTGGTTCCGAAGCATTCGGGCCGCCACATCCAGACTGTGCAATAGTTTCTTTCCTCAAGCCACCAGGCTCCTGAACAAAGAACTGAACTGAACTCTCACACACACTCACACACACATACCTTTACCTAAAAAAACCTATCCACAAAAGGCTTGGGTGAACAAACATTTTTTGTGGACTGGAATGTTTGGATGCTGTTATCCCCCACTCTCACATATGTATTAAAGTTTGTTAAAGGTAGTGTGGTGGGCCTTCTTATATCATAGAGATCCTTAATGTCTGTGCTACCTCCTGACTTCCTTAATTAGTTATGATAGCATAGCTTGCCAGAGTCCTTACTTGCACCTTAGTCACAGTGCACAGGGTACTTAACTATTATGTAACAACAAGGTTCCCCATGAACAGTTTGAGGATCCATGAAGTTACTAAGCTGAGGTAAACTTAAGATCTATTACAATAGATTTGGATTATAATGAATATAAACTGTCTGCTACAATAGCTTAATACTACAGCTGTCATAATTTTTTATTTTTATTTAATTGTCCGACAATGAAGAGTTGATAAACTCAACAATGATGAAACTACAATAAAAGGACATTTGGTGTCACCCAGAAATATTTGAGGTTCCTTATGGTTCTAGTTCCTCTCAAAGTTTCTTACTCATACAATCTCAGGGAGTTTCCACTAGCTTGCTCATTAGGAATAAACTTTAAGTTATTGTACTGGTTTATAAATGTTAAGCTATATTCATATTCTGCCCAATTTTGTAAAACTGCTTTGGGACAATGTCCATTGTTAAAAGTGCAATAAAAAATTGAATTTTTTATTGAATTCTAGGACCATCATATAGCAAATATAATGCAATTATTCTCCGTTTCTTTTATTAAAGTACATATCCAAAATGTATAAGCCAGGCATCATTTCCTGTTCATTGCACATCATGACTTTAATTTCGTGTCATCTTAACACCCTGCTGCCCATCTGTTCATCTGTTATGTAAACCTTTACTCCTACAGTCAGCGAATTCTTAGGCTTTAATGCATATGTATAGCATAAAGAGTCTGAAGGCTTTGGCCCAGTAAAATGGGTTTTGTTTGTGGTTGTTGTTGTTGTTGTTTTTGTTGCATTGTATTCAGTCCCCTTATTGTGTTTAGAGCTTATAGAATTTTCTCTAATATGCACAATGAGCTACAATAAAATGCACATGAAATATTCTAATCATCTTGTTTAGGAATCTGCATATTGACCTTATTTACATAACAACCTTTTTTAGCTCCAACCTTGAGTTTGCAAGATGAGATTGGCAAGTTTCAGCAGTAATGTAATTGCTACAATAACCATTAGACCAGGTTTAATTATGCCAACCCCCCTGAGGAAGCATGAAAAGACTATATATAACATAACCCTATGGTTCCTACAAAGTTTTGCTGTTGCGTTTGACCTAGCAGGTGTTTGCCCTTGCTGTAAAATGCAGCCACAACCCATGAGAGAACACAAAATGAATGAGTGGTGTGTGTGTTGGGAGAAAAATGTGATAAAATGCACCGCATTAAAGGGAAAAAAACCCATTTTAAGAAGCATACTCACCAAATCTTTAAGAGTTCATTGCATCACAACATTAATGGATTGTCTAAGGATCTAAATGTTTATTTTATTGAGATATAATATCTTTTTCTTGTATTTTTAAATTGAAATTATCAATACACTTTAATAATGCATAGATTAGATTTCCCTTGTTATATGTTATAGAATGTAAAGCACTGTGTTTCGATCATCACCCAGGGAATTTAGTGGTTGTGGAGATTTGGGCTCATTCAGCTACAAGGGCAGTCGTACAGTCAGGTACTGATGTAGGTGTAGTAAGGAGGCCTGGGGTGCACTCAGTGTTCCAATTCATACCAAAGGTGTTCAAAAAAGTTACATCATCGCTCTATAGCATTCAAGATCTTCCAATCAATAGATGGCTTTGTTCAAAAGGGCATTATCATTCTGGACTAGCTTGACGTGTCATAGTTCAATTGAAGAGGATGCTTTAATGCTATTACATCCAAAGACATTGTAAAAAGTTGTGTGTCTCCAACTTTGTGGTAACAGTTTGTGAAAGAACTACATTTGGCTGAAAAAGTATGCGTGGAAACATCTGTACAGTGCTAGTGTTTATAAAAATACCATTCAGGACACAAGAAAATGGAATGGTTATGCTGGAACTTTGTCATATGTATAAAACCTATTGAATATTTCCAGTTATGTGACTGTGATAATTAAATTACCAAAATAGACAATTTATTTCCCAGCTTCAAGTTTCAAATGTTTAGAAGTCTGGTCAGAGTTAATAGGTTGTAATGTGAGGCATCATGCTGAAATAAAACACCACAAATTATCTTAATTACAGTAATCAAGTCAAGTCAAGTTTATTTCTAGAGCACTTTTCACAACAGACATTGTCTCAAAGCAGCTTTACAGAATTTCAAGAGTTAAGGTGAATGGTGTGTATTTATATCTGATGAGCAGCCTGAGGCAAGAAAAAACTCCCTTAGATGTTATGAGGAAGAAACCTTGAGAGGAAACAGGCTCAAAAGGGGAACCAATCCTCATTTGGGTGACATGAAAAATGTGATTCATAAATTTTTAAACAATACAAAACACTGGAGAGTGAGAACTAACATGAGCACTGGAATATAAGATTATAAGGATGATCTTTCCACAGTCTTTTACAGTCATTTGTGGTTATAGAACTAGAAGCTACAGAGCAACTAATAAAATAGCTTAACATTTGCGATCATCACAGATCCAACACCAGCTTCTCCATGCCAGAGCCTTTAAACGCTTAAGGAGCTCCAGTGTCCAAACGCCAAGTGGGATCTAATTGGCACTGGTACATCTCTAGATGGTTCAGGATGTTTGAGGGGTCGGCATCTACTTCTTAAAAAGTCCACAAGGTGGGACGTGACTGGAGCAACCTCAGGATGTCTCAGGATGGGTAGAGAAAGAGAAGCAGTGCGGAGACTTACTTTGTAAGTAAGTAGCTATAGTTTGTAGTCGATTCGAAACTTAACAGGTAGCCAGTGTAGGGATGATAAGATTGGGGTTATATGATCATATTTTTTCGACCTTGTGAGAACTCTGGATTAACTGTAGCTTGTTTATTAATGATGTGGGACATTCACCTAGTAATGCATTACAATAGTCCATTCTGGAGGTCATAAATACATAAACAAGCTTCGCTGCATTAGATATTGACAACATGTTTCTTAGCTAAGGAATATTTTTAAGGTGGAAGAAGGCTGTTTATGTAACTTGGTTGATATGATTTTTAAAAGACAAGTTGCTATCTAAAATAACTCCCAGGTCTTTTACTGTTGAACTAGTAGTTATAGTACATCCTTCTAAATGCAGGTTAAAAAGCTGAAGTTTCTGTGTTCTGGTTTTTGGGCCATTTGATACCAGAAAGATTTAAGTAAAGGAATAGAATCACTAACGATTAAGGTGTGAGAACTTAGTGCTTGTTAGCTGCTTATGCAGACATGTAAACAAGAGATGTAACTGGACTTTTACATTACAATTTAAAAATAAATTAATAGTTAAATTCCTTTATATATTTAGTTGCACAGACAATTAGCGGCAGCCAAAGTTAATAGTGTGATGTTTGGAGCCGTATAGGAAGTTCTGCCACAGAATTGAACTCGATTTGAACTGCCCACATGGGGATAAGCCATAGATTATTCGCAAATTGCACAAGCATTCATGTGAAATGAATTCCTCTCATGTGGGTTCCTTTTGATCCTGTTCTTAACCAATAGATAGGCTTCATTTGTTACAGTATATGTGTGACAGATTGGATGTAATTTGTGTGTGTATATATATATATTTATATAGGTACAAATGTGAGTACACCCAAATTATGTCAAAATGTGTCCAAAATGTCAATATTTTCACCAGTGTTATCCAGCACTGCCTTAATCATCCTGTGCATGGAATTCCCCAGAGCTGCACAGGTTGTTGCTGGATCCTCCTTCACTTCTCAATAATGACATCACAGAGCTGTATGTTAGACATGTGTCGCTTTTTCACCTTCTCTTTGAGGATGCCCCACAGGTGCTCAATAGGGTTCAGGTCTGGAGATATATTTGGCCACTCCATCACCTTCACCTTCAGCTTCCTCAGATGACAAAAGCAGTTGTCATCTTGGTAATGTGTTTGCGGTTGTTATTATATTGGAAAACTGTCGTTTGGCCCAGATTCTAAAGGGAGGGCATCATATTCTACTTCAGAATGTCACTCTACATGTTGGAAACCATGTTTCCCTCCTCAATACCAGCAGCACTCATAGACCTCCAGACATTGATGCTACCACCACCATGCTTGACTGTAGGCAAGATACAATTTTCTTGGTACACTTTACAAGGGCATTGCCACAAATGCTATACACCATCTGAGTCAAACAAGTTTATTTTATCAGATCACAAGACATTTTTCCAGTAATTAATGCTCTTGGACAGGTTTTCTTTAGCAAATCATTTACAGGCTTTCTTGTGAGCCAGCTTCAGAAGATGCTTTCTTCTGGGACGATGGCCATGCAAACCAACTGAGCACTGACAAATAATGACATAATAAGCATTTACTGTTTATTATTTTTAAACTCCAAAACATTGCCAGGGGTATTAAAAAAGAAACTGGAGTTAGTGCATTGTCACTGAGGCTACTTATCCATAACGAAAATAAGATTTGTTTTGTGTATGCATGGCAACGCTAAAGAATCTATATCTTTAGTGAAAGCTGCTACCAGAATTAGCTTATGTCCAGCTTCAAGAATTTCTCTTAAAAGGAGAAAATCCTGAAAATTAAGTAAAACAGTTAATTAGATCATATTTTTTTAGAAAATTCAATATTTAAATGTAAAACACACACACACACACACACACACACACACACACACACACACACACACACACTTAATTACTTAAATTGAGTCTAACAAATGTAAACTATGTAATCAAATGTGTTCTATTTTTTTAATTTCATTTTATTTAATCAATTTAATTTGTGCCAATTTAATTATTTACTCAATTTACCAATATAATAAAAAGTATATTGCATTAATTAGATTTATTTTATTTTTATAAAATAGTATAAAATATTGTTTTATATATTATTTAAACAGGTATTATATTTACAATCGTTTAAATGTTGATGATGACTGTGTGCTTAGGGTTGTTGTCATGCAGGAAGGTGAACCTTCAGCCCAGACTGAGTGCTTGTAAAACAGGCATCCCACAGGTATTCTCTCAACCCCTTAAACAAAATTGAATTAATTTTGAAGGCACTTTTGATGGAATAGTCCAGGAAATAAACGATGCAATGGTGGTGAGATAAGGCCCAACACAAAGCTCAGGGCCAATATAATTAGTCAGTGAATTGTCTCTGGCTCTCGACTATTTTCTCAAGACGTTAATGAGATTGGGTTGTTAAAGCACAGCTTTTCTTGTGACTGAGATTGTAGAAACTACAAACCTAAAACTCTCCCATGCCGGGGCATTTACTGCTTGTTACATTAATACTGGCACTAGAGACTCATTTTAGAAAACATTTTGTAACAAAAACCTTTGCCAAAGCAACAATGATTTATTTTGCTTTGTTAAAGATAAGATTCTTGCTGTTTATTATTAGCCTAAGATTATGTAGGAGATCCCTAATCCAAGTCCCTGTGCATTTTAATGTATATGCCATATCGCATTCTGTACATAAGAATATTTTTTTTCTTCTGTTATTAATAAATGTGTTAGCTGCAGGTTTTTGACGGTATTGTGCTTTACCTATTTGCACAATTTCACGTTGAGTAGGCCGAGTTTGAGTGACAAGATGCGGACAATTGAACATTAATATCCAAGGCATGGTGATTGCAATCTGAGGCCACATTGAGGTGTGTATTGAGCTGCACCTCCTCATGTCATACATGTGAAAGAATTGCAACTTGTTTATACTGTAATTTAAAAGGTGTCATGTTCTTTCCCTCAAATCCTACTCTGGTGCTTATTCAGTTGTCAATTTTTTTTCTTACTACCGTTTCATGGATCTACAACTTAAATAACGATATAGATTAATGTAAAGCTATTCAAACAATCTGAATCCATGTTTCTGCAAATAAATGTTTGAACAGTATGACAATGCAGATACATGTTTATTTATGAAAAATGAATCTTCTATGGTTGTAAATCATTTGTGTTTTCCTTAATCCCAGTACTTATATTTCTACAGTGTACAGATCTATCGAAACCTTTAATTGGCAGAAGTCCAAAGCTTGTGACAGATCACGACCATAATTATGATAAACAGTTTAAAGTAATTTGAATCGTTCAGGAGGAAACAATGAGAGTAATCACTTTTGAATACTCAATCAAACACTGATTATGCAGTACTAAAACTGTACCATCTTCATTAGCCTGACAACACATAAACAAACACAAAATAAAATAAAAAGCTTTAGTAAACAGGTTTTTACCATATAGAGATGATGGACATTTTTTTTTTTTTCACTTCAACTTGTAAATGCTATATTATTCAGGGGTGATCAAATCCTGATCCCAAAAGCCTTGCAAAAATAGATTTTAAGTTCAGGCTAATTGACGAGTAAACAACAAGTTTATCTTCCAAAAAAAAAACAATAAAATTAAAAGCAAACAAAACAAAATTCTAAATATTCAGATATATAACACTTAAAAGGATGTTTAGCAGGGTAATTTAATAGCATGAATGAATTATTTATGAATTAGAATGATAATTTATGAATCAGGAAAATAAAGGTAAGTAATAGTCACATCTTCAAAAGTGAATTTAGACACATACTAGACTGCAGAAGTTTATATCCCATAGCCAATATTGGCCACCATCTTGCTGATGATATGCTACAATAGAACCTTGCCAGAATAGCACAATAATCATACTGTTCACATTTTTTTTAGTCTGTATTAATGCATAAACTAGCAATCTAGCGGGTCAATCTGATCATTGAAAGTTGTTCGTTGTTACTTACCATTTGCAGCTAAATCAAATAGGCTTTAATGGGACTGGCCAAGACACTGAAGCTCTCATTTAACGACTATAAAGCACACCCATATATAAGCCGCACCCACTGGGTTTTACAAATATTATTATTTTTTTCACCATAAATAAGCCACACCTGTCTATAATGTACTAATGTACTTTACACAGGCTTTAACGAAAGACACGATACACACAGTGTAACGGGGAAAAAATATTTTGCACTTCCTTAGCGGTATTTTGGGAATATCATGCCACTGCTTTTTTTCGGTAATACTGCATGTGTGCAAGCCGAGGGTTATGTCCTTATTACTTTTTGATGCTGCTTTCTAAGTTTCTTTGACTAACCCGTTATGCTGTTGCCAAGAAAAATAAAAAAAGCACGAGTTTTGGAAACCTGTCTGTGCTTATATGATTTCTGTTGCAACTGGAGTTAGTGAGCTCGTCCTTTACCCAGACTCAACGCATTACAACGGCTTGTATCTAAACAGTAGCCTACCAAGAAAGTCATTGTTCACTGTCTTCCTCCTTCCTTACCCAACTATTTCTCTCGGGAGTTTATCTTTTGGCATTGTTGTGGGTTTAAAAATAAAAAATTTTCTCCCGATGCTGTGCAGCTTAGAACACAGGTGAGGTGTGTTTTTTCGTTTCCGTTCTGACATTTCATTGGTCTATGTTATGTCGCTCAGTTTTTTGGCTTAAAATTTGTGAAACCGGGGAAAACCATGAAAAAATGCATAAATTAGCCGCTTCGTTTTTTAAACCACGAGGTTCAAGAAGTGGGAAAAAAGTAACGGCTTAATGTCCGGAAAATACGTTACTTTTCCATTTCCATTTAAGATATTTGACAGATGTCCTGATCCAGAGAGACTAACTAATTATCTAATTTACACGTATATATGATTGACCTTATAGTAAATCTAATTCATCCACTAAGCTACCACTTTCCTAGCTAGCTAAACATTTTTATTTCATAGAACATCTTCAATATTTGGTAGAAATTAAATTATGAAACTCATCTGAGGAGTGGAATGTGTGTGTTTTTCTACATAATTCAGGGTCTGCATTTGTTCTTTAGCCTGGTTGTTTGTAAAAGATTTTGGTCTCAGGTCAGTGATTCAAGAGGCACGCAGTGAAACAAAACAGAGAAAGAGAGAGAGAGAGAGAGAGAGAGAGAGAGAGAGAGAGAGAGAGAGAGAGAGAGAGAGAGAGAGAAAGAGAGAGAGAGAGAGCTCCACGCTGTGGCAAAAATCAACACACACACACACACACACAAACACACGAAAACGCACTTATACACAAACACTCAAAAGCAAAGAAGATGGCTGCAAACTGTAAAGCTTTCCAAAGAGCAACAAAAAATGACCTTCTGTATTTTGTACCATTTTTTTAACTAAATGAAGAGAATGTCATATTTGAATTTTTTTATTCTTTTTTGCATATCCCAGTGTGCCAGTGGTGAGCAAGTGGATGGCAGAGATGGACGGAACGAGTGGAAAGAAACACCTGCAGCTGATGAGACTAATCAGTGCGCTGTTTTAGTCCGGCAATGCCAATGAAGTCGAACAAGACACCGGCCTCAAGATGAGAGCCACCAAGCAGAAGGGAGCAGAAGGGTCTCCGAAAGGCGGGTGCTGGAGACGTGCTGGCCGGTAAGTGCCCAGGGTCAGCTATTATAGGTTTAAGTGTCGTATTCAAGGGCAACAAAGCCTATGTGCTTTCTCTGTCCATGTTGTTTTTTTTTTTTTTTTTGAAGTTCTACAGTTTGGGGTTCTACCTCCCAAAAAATCATGGATGTAGATCAACTAGTTACTCTAAATGGTCTTGAAGTGTAAATAGGTGAGTAAATGTTCGTGCTGTATATATGTATGTTTCTTTAAAGGATCTGCCTGCTTTTACGCTCACGCTTCCCAGCATAGGTTTCAGATCAACCAGAATAAATGATCACTCAGGATGAAAAAGAAAATGGATGATATGTGATGGACAATTGTTCAGCATATTTTTTTTACATTTTATTGCAGCTGAAAGAGTCAAGTCAAATTCATTTCTATAGCGAGTTAAGGTAAAAAATGAGTATGTATCCCTGATAAGCAAGCCATGGAAAGAAAAAGGAGCAGTAGAATAAAATAATAGCTTACATATCAAATGAGCCAGGCTTAATCAATTAGGTCATATGCAGTTTCGATAAACAGCTCAATATTATGCTCTTTTTTTTTTCAGGTCTGTTCATTAGCAACTTCTATTTGTACTCCAGAGAGAAGAACTTCAGTACAGGACAAAGTCTGAGTCTCTTGGCCACACAGAATTCTAACCTTAATTGCAATGTTTCAGAGAGACTTTACTTTGGAATGCGACCAAAAAAAATCTGTGAAAGTCCAGAAAAAAAAACAGGGGCACATGTACCAATTACTGTACGTTCTTAGAGATTAATGCTCAGCGGTACTCATGTCTGACAGATTTTGTTTGGATATCAGATCCCCAACCGAGCAACTCATTTTATATGCAAATCCCAGCCGCAGCAGTACTTCTCAGCACCTGTTCCTCCTCACCATGCTTACCGAGCAGCTTTTCTGCACCAGACTCACAAATCAAAACAGGGTGCAAAAGAGGGGTGGACAGGTAGGCCCGGAGCTGCCGCTCTTCTCACACACCGCTGAGCTATTCATTTTGTCATCAGTCATTCTCTCCCAGCCAACACACACACGTCTATACTTTGTCAGAGGTAGTGGTGACTCATGCTACTTATGTTTATTATCTAGAATGATGGATTGGTAAAATGTTTGTCATGAAATAGATCAAAAGCATTTAAAATGAACAGAACAGTGTGTACAGTAAAGTAATTACCTATATATTTTTTTTCCTTTGTCAGAAATAACATTACAATTACTGTGAATCGTTATATCTTAATTGTAATATAGACATAAACTAGAAGACTCTTTGTGGTTGGTTTTTGCCCTGTGCACAAACCAAGCTCTATGTACATATGATCCCAATGAGCAGAGTGGCCCCCATCGTCCATAAATGGAAGAAGATTGGAACCACCAAGACTTTTTCTAGAGCGGAGAAGGGCCTTGGTCAGGGAGGTGACCAAGAACCTGATGGTTACTCTGAAAAAACTCCAGTGTTTCTCTGTGGAGAGAAGAAACTTCCAGTAGAACAACCACCTTTGCAGTACTCCACCAATCAGGCTGGATTGTCGGGCTATTGTCTATATATATATATATATATAAAATAGACGCTGTTACAGTATAAAAAGCATGCAACAACAGAGGTGTATGATGATGTACTTATTTAACCTTCACGACCTCGGCTTGCTGCGACTTCGGCTACAAAGACCAGGCCCCCAGTCCTCGGTGTCTTCTGACGCCGGTGGCCTGGATACGGGAAGTCGAATTCGGTACTCGAGAAAGCCGAAGCATGGCAAGCGAGCAGGTGTCTGTGCTAGGCTAAGGGCTAACCCTAGCCGGTCGGCTCTCCTGTCCATTCCTCCTCACCTATATCAGTACTTGACCTCACTAACACCATTGTGATTTGATTACATGACTGAGCTAAACTGACAAAGTTGTGTGTCCTTTAACTTATTTGGTAAATATGATTATTTTAGGCTGAAGCAATTTGACAAACTTAACACGTTAAAAAAAGTACATTAAAATGTTCAACAGTAACAATGTAAATACATTAAAACAACAGCAAAAAGAATGTTCAACAGTGGCTTTATTATTAGTAGAGACCTGGTTTATGTATGTATACATAGGGTGGTAATGAATATAATTCCATTCTCGTGCCAGCTGGATATTAGGATAAAATCCCTGTTGTCTTTTTGATCCAATTTGTGATGCTAAAGATATCACATTAGCTTACAAGTCCCAATTAGTTAGTGTCATCTATTTCCTTCTGTCACTAAACCACTGAAAAAAGAAAGACAATGAGAAAAAGAAGTTTATTTAAATCTGGAATGAGGATTTTAAGCAAAAGTAGATAAAACAACATTTTGATCTACTTTGGGTGTTTAATTGTAGATTTCTCAATATATTTTTATACACACATGACCACACCACAGTAAATGAGTTCTATATTAACGTTTTGTTTTCATAGAATGTTTTGATCTTTTACCATCTATGTTGCTTATCAACCATAGCTTACTCAATGTGTGGGTGAAAAATGTTTATTGAATATATTATTCATAAGATTCTTTTTGTATTTACTAGCAGAGTAAATTCTGTCCCACTGATATTTTTCAACCCTATATAGCCTTAAATCGATTGCTTTGTGCTTTCAAGTAATTCATTTTTAGCACTCCCTGTATGCTTATAATATGAGCTGCTGCTGAATCTCATAGTGAATGTGTCTTCTGACTGACAGGAGGCATTTTAATCTGATCCTCGGTTGATATAGTCTGTCTATTATCCAAATTTTTAGGGGAATGAAGGGTTAAATACTATCGGCCTCTAGTAGCTCAACAGCTCACTATGATGTCAGGGTTTGTTTTTTACCAATAATGATAACCAAACACAAGTACTATATGCACTCCTCATTTATTTTATGAATGCGTGGCAAATTCAACATATTTCTTCTCATCTCTAAAGAAAACTGAATTTCAATTTCATCGCATCTCAGTTTTTCGCTTGTGTAGAAGCAAAATTGAGCAGACAGCCATCAAATAACTTACAAATAACTTCTGTCATGATGCAATGCAATGCATAACAGATGTTTTCCCTTTTTTGTATCGAAACAGTCAATAAGCCTTTTTTCAATTTTTTTTTCTTTTTTACTTTGATGCACTCTGCTCTGCTATTCTAAAATATACAGAAGCACCACTAATCATTTTTGTTAATACAAAACCATTTAGATTAATTACTCAACTAATGTGAGGTCACACCCTTGTGTTCCTGTATTTTCCATGTAATCGCAATGTTTGATAATGTGCTTCTGCACATTATTGCCCTGCGCTGATGAAGTCAAGCTCATACAGCCATAATGAGATTACTATTGCTTGCAAAATCTAAGCACCTCGAGCATTCCACGCAATCTGCCTCGAAAACCATTTTCCTTCATTCATTTAGGTAGGTTTGTGTTTCTCCATATGAACTAAACAAGCCTTAGTGTTAGTAAAAGAAACCAACTGTGTAACAGTTAATGCAGAAACTTTGTCTCGACTGTCTTAAAGGTTTTATATATTTATACACCTGATATAAAAAATCAAGCATATACAGTGTTAGGTAAGACTTCTTGTTCATGTATAATAATATAAAATAACAAACTTACATACAATATGTTATTATGCAGGGATAAAGCAGGTATAAATAAATATATATTACTATACTCACAACAAATCAGTCAATACAAGTATTACTGAACATTAGATAATTATGCAGTAAGTAGTCATAACATTAGATAATTACCAAATAAATGATTAGATATCTACCAATTATTTATCAATCGCATCAACTCTACAAATTATATACTTTATTATATAAACATTAAATTATTTACTGAACCACATGGCTGAACAACACACCCAAAAAAATGATGGAACTGTAATGAATTGATTTTTGGTGTCACACTGATGAGGATATGTTCCCTTTTGAGTCTGATTTCTTTCAAGGTTTCTTCTTCATACCATGCCACAGTCTCCAATAGCTCGCTCAATTGGGATTCATTGACAATTATAAGAAATAAAATTATAGGCTCTAAACGTATATGTCGCTTATCTTCGTAAAGCAGGTTGAAGCAATCTCTGTTGTTAAAGGTGCTATACAAATAAAAATGAATTAAACTGAACTGATGAGTGAGTATATGAGGAAAGAAACCTTGAGAAGAACCAGACTAAAAATGAAACACATTCTTATCAATTCACAAATAGTTTCCTTTCACAAAACTTGAAACTGGTATATTATATAGATTCATCACACACAGACTGATATATTTCAACTGTTCAGCTAATAAAAACCTAAAATTCTGAGGTTTCCAGACCCTTTAAATGGTGTCTTAGTCTGGTTTGGGCTACACAATCATGGGGGAAGACTGTTGACTTGACAGTTGTCTAGAAGACAATCATTGACACCCTGCACATGGAGGGTAAAAAACAAAAGGTCATTGCTAGCAAGCTGCTGTTCACAGAGTGCTGTATCCAAGCGCATTTATGGAAAGTTGAATAGAAGGTAAAAATGTGGTAGAGAAAGGTGAAATTGTAGATTCACAAAGAGTAGACTGCAGCTGGAGTCAGTGTTTCAAGACCCACCAAGCACAGACGTATCCATGAACTACAACTGACGTATTCCTTGTTCCAAGCCACTCCTAAACCCGACACAACGTCAGAAGTGTTTTACCTGGGCAAAGGGCAAAAAGGACTGGACTGTTGCTCAGTGGGCCAAAGTCGTCTTTTTTAGATGAAAGGAAAGCATTTGGAAATCAAGTTCGAATAGTCTGGAGGAAAAGAGGAGAGGCACAGAATCCAGTTTGCTTGAGGTGCTTGAAGTTTGCACAGTCAGTGGTGGTTTGGGGAGTCATGTCATCTGCTGGTGTTGGTCCACTGTGTTTTATCAGGTCCAAGATCAGCCGTCTATCAGGAAGTTTTAGAGCACTTCATGCCTCCCTCTGCTGACCAGAAATGCTGATTTCATTTTCCAGCAGGATTTGCCACCTGCCTACACTGCCAAAAGCACTAAAAGTTGGTTCAATGACCATGGTGCATGGCACGCTTCACTGGCCAGCAAACTCACCAGACCTGAACCCTATAGAGAATCTATGGGCTATTGTCAATGAGCTGAAGGCCACTGTCAAGGGAACCTGGGCTTCTACACCACCTCAGCAGTGCCACAGACTGATCACCTCCATGCCATGCCGAATTGAGGCAGTAATTAAAGCAAAAGAAGCTTCTACCAAGTATTTTGTACATAAACAGTAAATTAACATACTTTCCAGATGTCCAACAATTTACTAAAAATGTTTTTTTAATTGGTTTAATGAAGTATTCAAATTTTTTGTGATAGTGAATTAGTTGTTTTTTGTTAAATGTGAGCCCAAATCATCAACATTGAAAGAAAAATATATCAGTCCGTGTGTGATAAATCAATATTTCACTTTTTGTATTGAATTACTAAAATAAATCTTAAAACTTTTTAATGATATTCTAATTTATTGAGATGCACCTGCTTATATAATAATTAAAAAGTTTATTTATTTATTTAACCAGGAAATTCAACTTTTAACATTGTCTTTTTTTTATAGGTATTGACAGATGGAAACTTCTAAACAGTTCTATATTTTTAAAACAGTTCAAAGTAGTTGCAGTCCTAATAGTATTAAACCACTGTAGCGGTTAAAAGCCGACTTCATTGTTTCTATGTTTGGTACATTGTAAAGCCAATACAATAATATGCTTCTTTAGGCATGTGTTGTTCCCTTAGTTAGTAATTAAAAAATAAATAATTTTAATCCTGTATCATTTCTGTATTGTTATAAAACATAAGAAACACACAATTACAAAGTAAAATGAGAAATTTATATTAATAAAAATAAAAATAAATCTCTGTTTCTCCTTTTGCTTTCTTGCACTTCCTCGGTTCACCACCATGTCTCTGCCAACCTACAAACCACCATCCAATGTTGTCTAGTTACTGTTCCCTGCCAACACTTTACAGTCTCCAGTCTCTTTAAGGTTAGATCTCCAACATAGAACATATCCCAGGTGTGTGCATCTTTCTCTGCTCTTATATGTCACTCTATGATCTTATATCTAAAATAGACATTTACCACTGCCATTTCTATCATTTTTAGCTGAATTTACCAACATCTGCCTTTCCACATACCTTTCCTTAAAGCCATACCTACCCATCACCTCCACATCACCTATTCCCTTCACCTACATGCCCATTAAAGCCTGCCTGGAATTGTTCCTAATTCTCCATCTCACAACCCACTTGTGGAGCATAGGCACTGATGACATTTATCATCTGCCATCAACTTCCAGCTTATCGTTTATCACCCTATTATAAACTCTCTTCACCACCACTACCCTCTTACTGTACTCTTCCTTCTGGATTACACCTACACCATTTCTCTTTCTCTCACAACATATCTACCTTTATCCTCTTCATTATATCAGCTAACTCTCTCCCTTTACCAGTCTCTCCTACACCTCTCTTTTCCCTGCTGTCTCTGTAGACATCTGACTCGTCTGGTTCTCCTCCTTTGGCCAAAAGTAGGCGCAATTTTTACCGGTATTCTGTTGGATAACAATACCTGTAGAGGTCGTTGGTAACCTGGGCTTAACCAATCCGTTATGAAATTCTGGTTTGTGATATATTTGATTTAGCACATGTTTAAGCTGGATTATTTTCCTAATGCAACCATTCCAAATTATCTGGGCTTGGGAGCAGCACAAAGAGTGCACTGGTTTGTGAATCCCTAATAGCTGGGTTCATTACAAGTTAATAGTAAAAGGTAATATTGTACCAATCGATTATCCCAGCTTAGTCCTTTGCTGATTTTTTTTAGTAACTGAACAGCACTTTTATTGCTATATTGATGTAAGCTTGGTGTTTTATAGAAACACTTACATTACTGTGCAATATCAGCAAATATAAAAAAAAAGAAAAGTGATCGAATAATATTTTTATTGCAATTATAACTTCTTGTTCATGTTCCTAATAATCTCATGTTTCTCCTGGTCTTTTTTAATTTGTAATTTTATTATAATATAAATGGATTTTTTGCATGTTTGTCATACTTTAATGTTTTAATTCATCAAACTAATTAAAATATTGGTAAAAAATTTCACAAGTGAACACAACATGCAGTTTTTAAATGAAGGTTTTTATTATTGAGGGGAAACAAAATCCAAAACTACATGACCCTGTGTGAAATAGTGTTTGCCACCTTAACCTAATAACTGGTTGGGCCACCCAAATGCAAAATGCAATTAAGCTTTTGAGATAACTTGCAATGAGTCTGTTACAGTGTTGTGGAGGAATTTTGGTCACTTTGAGCATGAACCGCCTTTTTAAGGTCATGCCACAGCATCTCAATAGGATTCAGGTCACGACTTTGACTAGGCCACTCCAAAGTCTTCATTTTGTTTTTTCATCAGCCATTCAGAGGTGGACTTACTGGTGTGTTTTGGATCATTGTCCTGCTGCAGAACACAAGTTCGCTTCAGCTTGAGGTCACAAACCGATGACCGGACATTCTTCTTCAGTATTTTTGGCAAACAGCAGAATTCATGGTTCCATTTATCACAGCAAGTCTTTGAGATCCTGAAGCAGTAAAACAGCCCCAGATGATCACACTACCACCACAATATTTTACTGTTGGTATGATGTTGTTTTTCTGAAATGCAGTGTTACATTTACGCCAGCCGTAATGGGACACACATCTTCCAAAATGTTAAACTTTTGTCTCGTCAGTCCACAAAGTATTTTTGACAGAGTGAACTGTCTCTATTGTCAGCATGATGCTACACACTCACTACACTATCACTTCTCCTCTGTTTCTCAACCAGAACACTGAATAACGGCCGGCTTTAAAGCGCCAGTGTTGCGTCCAGAAGTCAGCGAGTTTATTGTGATGGGACTTTTTTTGTGATAATTATTATTATTATTATTATTATTATTATTATTAACAATATTATTATTGGTATTGGTATTGTTATTATGTTTACTATTTATTATGATATATAATGGTATATGGCTTGGTACAAGTTCCAACCCCTTTGGAGGAAATGGTTGAGTCCAAGGGGAGGGGCTTACAGATATAAAAATCTAGTCTCCCACTTCAATTCGGGGTGGAAGTTGTAGGATAGTTGGTAGTGGAGTTAGTGGATTTTGAAAGCTATTGACGTAAATGCACAATGGTAGGTGCTCCTACTTTGTATATAGTTTTCTTTATTTTCCCACTTTTCTTTTCTGGGGATTTGTATATATTTTGGACTTTGCACTTGAGCACACTGTAAATAAACACCACTTTACAGTGAACATCACAGCGAGTATTGCCATCTTTTGGGTAAAAGGCGAACCTGTGAGGCCGCTCTACTACATTAGGTGTCAGAAGTGGGATGGCTACTCGCAGGACTGTGCCAAGAGGACGCAAAGCCAGGATGGTGCTTCGTTCCCAGACGCAGGCAGCAACTGATGAAAATGGAGCCTGGGGAACAGTAGATTCCAGTGAGGAAGAAAGAGAGGAGGATTGGGTGCCTCTTGTACCACCCAAGGGTCTGGCAACCAGGACTGAAGCAGGGCCGCCCTCTGAAACATTCGAAGGAGGGATGGCAGAGGCGTTCCGGCAGTTCATGCACGCACAGGAGCAGCAAGAGAAATGCTACCTCCAAGCGCTGCAGACTCTGCAGGAGACCATGCGGCAAGCCATCCAAACTAGCTTCTTTATCTCGGGGTCTGGAAAGCCCAGGAATGGAGCTGCCCACACCCGCACCCCAGAGGAAAGCTCACAACTAGAGCTTCCAATACCAGCTCCCCAAACAATTACTACTGCACTGAGGGTCCAGAGCACACCGATTTCCACCAGTTAGCCAATGCTCATAACTGAGGCAAAGTTGCCAAGCTTCCAGCAAGGGGAAGACATAGAGAACTATCTGCCTCGGTTCGAGTTCCTCGCCAGAACCTGGAATTTGCTGGAGAAAGAATGGAGCTACCAGCTGGTTCCACTTTTCACCAGGCAAGCGCAGGAGGGCTACCTTATGATGGATGAAGACCAAGCAGTGTTCTACAGCAAGCTCAAGAAGGCGCTGTTGGAGAAGTTTAACGTTTCTCCAGAAACCTATCATCAGCGGTTTTGCGCAACTACGACCCCAGTTGTAGAGACACCCTCAGAGACTTATAATCGGCTGAGGCACTTGTACCGCCATTGGGTGCGACCGGAATTACACACCAAGGAGAAGATTGGTGAGATGTTCATCCTGGAGCAGTTTCTTCGTGTCCTTTCGTACGAGATCAGGATATGGGTAAAGGAACAGGCGCTAAGACCTGGGCGAGCTGCTGCCAAACTTGCCGAGCAGTATTAGAACACTTGCCCAGCAGTATCGGAACGCTTACCAGGAGGGTCGTCTTTTCCAACTGGTGAAAGGTGACGAGAGGAATTCTACTGGTGGATGGAGCGCTGAGGAATCTAGCCGCAACATTTGAGCCAGCAAGGGGGACAAAGACACCAGAGAACAGTAAATTACATGCTACTATTGTCAACAGCCAGGACACAAAGCAACCGTGTGCCCAGCAAGAAACGCCTAGTTGATGGGGTTTTGTTATGTCCCAAGGAAGAAGGACAGTACAGTGAACTGGATGGGGAACCCCCAACTCGTCCCAGAGACCGTTAATGGGAAGGAGTTGAAAACTTTGTTTGACACTGGGAGTTCAATGTTGCTGGTGAAAAGATGTCATGTGACCAGTGTGTCTTTCACAAATCACACAAAACTACATTGTGTGCATGGACAGGTGAAACAGTATCCCCAAACAGAGGTGAATTGAACATTAATGGACAGGCATACTTACTCACTGTGGCCATTGTGGAAACTCTACCAGCAGATGTGATTTTGAGACGTGACATACCAGTATTACCAGAACTGGTACAAGGAGGAAGAACGATCAAGATCCAACATCAAGTTAGCATGTCCAGTTGTCACTGGCAATGGGACTGCAGCCGTTGCCTGACATGCCAATGTCAGCAAGAGAAAAGACTTGGTACCCCAGTGTCAGAGATTAAAACTAAAGGACTAGAGGTGAGTGCATTGACTGTACGTGTCGACGAGTCACTAAAACCTTTGTTCGAGAAAGCGTTGTAAGGCAAACAAGCGGACGTGTGTGGGGAGTAGTATGACATTACCAACAATAAACTATATGCAAGCCTCGGATGTAACCCGAGTTGGTGGTGCCGAAATGTTGTCATCCCGTGGTGTTGCATCTGGCACATACAGCTGGGCAGGACATCTTGCTCTGCAGAAAACCTACGCATGCATCAGCTCACGATTTGTCTGGCTGGCTATGTACACGGATGTACAAAAGTACTGCACCACATGCCCCACCTGTCAGCAGACCAGTGCTGTGCGACGACGAGGCAGGGCCTCTCTACAACCATTGCCCGTGATCTCTGTCCCATTCCAACGCATCGCTACGGACATAGTAGGGCCACTGGAAAAGAGCAGTACAGGAAATCAGTATATCCTTGTCATCAGTGACTATGCCACTAGGTACCCAGAGGCATTTCATTTCTGCTCCATCACCACCCCTAAGATCATAAATGCTCTCATTCAGCTGTTCTCTCGGGTGGAAATCACGGAAGAGATCCCAACGGACCAAGGGACCAACTTCACCTCAAAGCTGATGAGACAGTTACACCGACAGCTGGGTATCACCACTGTCAAGACCAATCCCAACCACCCGCAGACAGATGGACTGGTGGAGCGCTTCAAGAAAATGTTCAAAAGCATGCTGCGGAAATTTGTGTCGGAAACTGGAAGGGACTGAATAAATGGCTACCCCCTTCTTGCTATTTGCCTACCGGGAGGTGCCACATGCAAAGACTGGCTTCTCACCTTTCGTGCTCCTGTACAGTTGGCAGGTCCAAGGACATCTGGATCTCCTCCGGAAAAACTGGGAGGACCCTTGTTCAGAAAAGAAGGCTAAAAAGGGCATAGTCCAGTACATCCTAGAGATGAGTGATTGACTTGAGAATTACAGGAAGCTGGCAGAGGAGAACCTCCAAAAGGCTCAAAAGGCCCAGAAGACATGGTATGAGCAGCAAACCGGTTCCAGAGAGCAGGTCTTTCTAATTTTTAAGGTATATGTTTCCTTTTGTTGTTTAAGTTTTATGTACTTGTCTGTTTGTTGCGTCGGCCTTCCGGGTGGGTTTGAACAGCAGCCAACCGGAGCGCTGAATAGCGGCTGGCTTTAAAGTGCCAGCGTTGCGTCGCACATGCGTAGTAAAACAGGAAGTCTGCAAGTTTATTGTGATGGGACATTTCTTTTGTGATTATTATCATTAATAATATTATTTTCATTGTCATTGGTATTGTTATTGTGTTTACTATTTATTATTATATATAATGTTATAACTCAATTCTATGGCTGGGTACAAGTTCCAACCTCTTTGGGAAAAATGGTTAAGTCCAAGAAGAGGGGCTTACTCTTTAAAAATCCAGTCTTCCACTTCAATTGGGGGTGGGAGTTGTAGGAGTGTTGGTAGTGGCGTCTGAGAGCTATTGAAGTAAATGCACATTGGTAGGTGCTCCTACTGTGTATATAGTTTTCTTTACTATCATCATCACTGCACCCCGCAACTTTGTATATATGCTTCAAATGGACATTTGGTGCAACCCAGATGAGGATGGGTTCCCTCTTGAGTCTGGTTCCTCTCAAGGTTTCTTCATCAGGGACAAACAAACTTACAAAGAACATATTTACGTTTAATCACCACATTATCTGTGTAAAGCTGCTTTGAGACAATGTTCATTGTTAAAAGCGCTATACAAATAAAAATGAATTGAATTGAATTGAATTATTTTCCTCAGATTTTCTTTGTTTTTGTTATTTTCCCACTTTTCTTCTCTGGGGATTTGTATATATTTTGGAAGTTATTTTGCGCCTTGGTTTTTCCACACGCTTCTTGTGACCCTGTTGACTATTTTGAATGAAACGCTTGATTGTTTGATGATCACGCTTCAGAAGCTTGGCTATTTTAAGACTGCTGCATCCCTCTGCAATATATCTCACTATTTTTGACTTTTCTGAGCCTGTCAAGTTCTTCTTTTGACCCATTTTGCCAAAGGAAAGGAAGTTGCCTAATTATTATGCACACCTGATATAGGGTGTTGATGTCATTAGACCACACCCCTTCTCATTACAGAGATGCACATCACCTAATATGCTTAATTGGTAGTAGGCTTTCCAGCCTATACAGCTTGGAGTAAGACAACATGCATAACGAGGATGATGTGGTCAAAATACTCATTTGCCTAATAATTCTGCACTCCCTGTATTTTGGACTTTGCACTTGAGAACAGCAAGTATTGCCATCATTTGGGTAGAAGGCGAACCTGTAAAGCCGCTCTACCACAGTTTTTTTCAAAAAGTCTTGGGGATCATCAAGACGTCTTCAGCGGTGTTTGTCTTGGAACTCTGCCATGCAGATCATTTGTGCCCTTTCTAATGTTTTTTTTCTAATGGTGAAGTCATGAACAATGACCTTAACTGGGGCAAGTGAGGCCTGCAGTTCTTTGGATGTTGTTGTGGGGTCTTTTGTGACCTCTTGGATTAGTCGTCGCTGTGCTCTTGGGGTAATTTTGGTCGCTGGCCACTCCTGGAAAGGTTCTCCACTGCTCCATGTATTTGCCATTTGTGAATAATGATAGATAGATAGATAGATAGATAGATAGATAGATAGATAGATAGATAGATAGATAGATAGATAGATAGAGAGATTTCAATTAGTTTGTCTCTCATTTTTTTTTCGAAATTCCTTTGGATCTCGGCATGATGTCTAGTTTTTGAGGATCTTTTGGTCTACTTTACTTTCTCAGGCAGGTCCTATTTAAGAAATTTTTTTGATTGCGAACATCTGTGGCAGTAATCAGGCCTGGGTGTGGCGAGAGAAATTGAACTCAGGTGTGATAAACCACAGTTTTAACAGGGCCATGAATTTTTAGATTTTGTTTTCCCTCAATAATAAAAACCTTCATTTACAAACTGCCTGTTGTGTTCACTTGTTATCTTTTACTAATATTTAAATAAGTTTGATAATCTAAAACATCAAAGTGCGACAAACATGCAAAAAAAATTTAAATCACACCACTTTATATGAATTGCAGAGATATGCCTTTCCTCTCTATCACATTTTGCAATTAAATTCATGGATATATTTCCACAGTCTGATCTTTGCCCCTTGTTTCTAGTGAATAACTTTTGTATCCTTCAGTAAAAAACTTATAGAAATTCATGATTCTCTATAGTGTAGAAAAATGCTTTTTGAATAGTTTACCCAGTATGTGTGATACTAAAACTGTAGGAAAATGGGAAGCAGGCAATTGGGTTAGACTAGTGGTTTATTTAATCTTCTGTTGATTAGTGTCACTCGTCCCACAGTGATTTATGTTAAGTAATCAGGAAGAGTAATGTCATAGCAGAGACATTTGTTTTTGTTGTCCCAATAGAGTGGTAAAAAACTGCCCCATAACTGGGCTAAATAATGTATAAACTGTTTAGCACAGATTGTAGAAAATGTAGAAGCAATGCTTTTAATTCTTCAATTCAATTTCCCTCCAATCTGCTTTTCTTTCAAAATTCGAAATGGCAAATCAATAGAAAGTCATCACAGCATGATACACAGCATTTCTAAAAAATAAACGCTTACATTTGCTCTCAGGCTATCACTCTGGTAGAAAAAAAAAATTGATAATATGGAAGCACACGCTTTGTGAACATTTCTGTGTTGAGAAAGTTATACAGTATATACATGTTTAATGAGCACCGTTAATGAATGCCAAATACACATATCATCCTCTTCTCTTTTTCTCCTAGCACTTTCACCATTAAGGTCCTTATCTAAGGTTGGTACGAGGAAAACAATAACATATTACAATGAAAACATTAATAAAGACTTTTCACACAGAGCTACTAATAAATTTTTCTTTTTTTTTGTCTTTATTAACAGCCTGTTCCAAAGTGTATTTTTTGGTTGTATCTCAGTAATTAATAAATTTATTATTATTGTTATTAATAATTATTATTATTATTATATTATTATTGTTATTAATAATTGGTACCGTGTTTTTCCCCAAAATAAGGAAGATATTTCTTTATTTAGTCTAATTTTAACCCCAGCGATTTCTTATCCAGTACTCACTCTGTGGCTTACCAATAGTCTGAATAGTGAACCTGTCCACCATCACTGCAAACAGGAAAGGGCTCAGAGCTGATCCTAGATGCAGACCAACCTCCATCTTGAACCAGTTTGTCATTCCTACTGCACACTTCACTGCTGTCACACTGTCCTCATACATGTCCTGCACCACCCTCACATACTTCTCTGACACACCTGACTTCCTCATACAATACCACAAATCCTCTCTCCACCCTGTCGTACGCTTTCTCCAAATCCACAAATACACAATGCAACTCCTTCTGTCCATCTCTATACTTCTCCATTAACATTCTCAAAGCAAACAATGTGTCTGTGGTGCTCTTCCTCAGCATGAAACCATACTGTTGCTCACAGATGGTCACCTCTTCTCTCATCTTGGCTTCCACTACACTTTCCCATAACTTCATTGTGTGACTGATCAACTTATTTCCCCTGTAGTTACTGCAGGTCTGCACATCTCCCTTATTCTTAAAGTTCGGTACCAGCACACTCCTCCTCCATTCCAGAATCTTGTTAAACAACCTGTTTAAAAACTCCACTGCATCTCTCCTAAACATCCAAACTTCTCTTTCTCTCTCTCTCTCTCTCTCTCCCTCTCTCTTATTTTTCTCTTTCATCAGCTGCTCAAAATACTCCCTCCATCTTCTCAACACACTCTCCTCACTAGTCAACACATTTCCATCTTCATCCTTTATTGCTCTAACTTGCTATAAGTATTTGTAAATACCCAAGTGGGTGCCTTTCTACGAGAGGTACACAGTCGACCAGTCAGAGTACAGGTTGTGTCTAAGTGAATGATATATAAATTATTGTACCATATATAAATAAATTTATCGGTATATTGCTGTACATGAAAATATAAGACATTCCCCAAAATAAGCCCTACCACGTTTTTTTGGAGCAAAAATTTATATAAGACTTTCAGGGAAACACGGTAGTAGTAGCAGTAGTAGTAGTGTTATTTCTCATTTTTTAAACACACTCTTTGTATCAACCAAATGAGGATTCCCCATTTGAATCTGGTTTCTCTCAAGGTTCCTTCCTTATACCATACAAGAGAGTTTTTTGTTGCAGCAGTCACCCCAGGCTTGCTCATCTGGAATTAATACACATACATTTAAATAAGTGATCTTTGTTCTATAATTCTTACATTCTGTAAAACTGCTTTGAGACAATGTCCATTGTTGAAAAATAAATACATTTTTGACTGTCCTGATGTAGACTGTCCTCTTGGAAACATATTAGAATCATTATATTAAAAAAAAAAAAATCATGTTGCAGCTAGAACTACTGTCTGAGCCATGCAGGAACAAAGCACACCTTTGTACAAATCATATTTGCATTTCCTTTTTTAAATCCAAGGCCCAATAAGTGTTTCTAAAGTTTCATGAATTTAAGTACATTTACATCTAGGGCATTTGGCAAGTGTCCTTATCCAGGGTGAGTTACAATTATCTAATTTACACTATTGAGTATTTGAGGGTTATGGGCCTTGCTCAAGGGAACAGCAGGGGAAACTTTGTCTTCTGGAATCTTTACTAATGACTTTACAATCTGAAGTTAGCTGTTTTATCTACTGAGCTAAAACTTCCTTTTGACTTCATCTTTAATGCTATTCAGTTTTTCTATCTGGTAAACAGGATGTCAGCAAGCTCATTAGACCTACACTGCATTATTTTTCATTACTGGGGGATGGCCAGTGAGATGCATACACCTCTCAGTGGAAAGTATTCAGCATCATTGACCTTTCCTCATATGTTCAATGAATGGCACAGCATATGGTGTTAATCTTCTTCACACATGCTGTATAAGTGCCTAAACTGAGCAGATATTTTCCCCACTGAGAACAGTACGAGAACCCCCTCTTAAATTTTTGCATGCTACATATTGTGATGACCTCTGTTTCTTTTGGGAGTTTCTTCTAATGGTGTGCATTTTAGAGTAGGTTAGGAATGAGAAATTGTACATCAACTACTTCTGCTGCTGTAAATGTGTGTTCTAGCGCACTCTGAACCATACTGATACCCATCATGCCTAGCAGGAGATTTTAGCCAGAACAGAGTCAAAGCACTGAGACATGCTGTGTTATCATTACCTGCTGAAAATCGTTTTCCCTACTACAATAGTTCTAAATATTTGACCAACCGTTCAAAACATTTACAGAAATTACACAATATGTTTCCATCTTGCAGTCGATTATGTCAGAATTATGAGAATTATGTCAGAATTAGCTGCATATTAGTCAAATTATATGTGAAAAGGACATTTTAAATAAGAAAAAAATGTGAAAAACAAAATGTATTTTAGTAATTTAGCAATAATCAAGTGATTTTAATGCTCCTGTATTCTTCTCAAAGCATACATTTCTATCTTCTTTACTCTAGTTTGGTTTGTTTGATAACTTATCTTGCTTCTATTTCAGTTCTCATTGCCCTTTAAAGCTGTTGTTGGTACATATATTTTGAAGAAACATGGCCTTGAGGCAACTTGTCTTGCAATTGCAGATTAATATCCAGCCTCTTGTTCTTGGCTATCGTACTGGAAAACATGGTAACAATGCAATTTAAAGTGTTTCACACTGAAAATACTTACTGTCTGGCTGTAAAGCACACTGCACCCCTAAATGCTTTCTGCTGAGAGTTACCAATGACCTTCTACATGTTTTTGTACCAAAAAAATAAAAATAAATAATAAATATATATATATATATATTTTTTTTTTTTTTCATTTTCACCCCAATGCACATAATAGGAAACTGGTAACTCAATGGACTTAATGAGAATTGAGCCAAAAAGCTATATATGGTAGTTTCCAAAATACAACATAAAAAATGTTTAACCCATGTTGCTGTGAAACTCCTAAATTAGATGTGATGCAACCATTTTTTAATGAGAAGAAGCCTTCAACCATGCAAATGCAAATGCAAAAAAAAAAAAAAAAAGCAACCCACAAACGATTCACAGATCAGGTGTAAGAGGCTGTTCATCCTTAGCCTAGATTTAAGCACAAAGCATGCTAAACACACATGTGGAACTAACAGTGATGCCACTAATTAATTTACATATAAAATACTAGAGGTGTTCAAGTCAAACTGGGACTTTTGATTTTATAAAACAATAGAACAAATTTCAAGATGTGGAAACTGCATTTTTAAATTTTTTTTATTTTTTTACATACAGTACTTGTTCGCTACACTTTTTACATTTATCCCAGCCTTGAACGATTTGGCATAGAAAGATTTGTCAGTGTGCCTGCACCATCCTAGAACTGCTTTACTTCATCACTTTGGCTATCTTGCAAACATTTACATCATTCAAATGTCCTACTGCGGCTGAACATCTTATCACTGAATTGTGCTTACAGTCTTCTGTAGATATCCACAGGAGGTTTAACGCCTTTGTTTATAAGAACCACAATCACCAACACACTGTTCCATGCACACACTAGCACTTTTGTCTACCATCTTGATAATAACCTCTGGATTTGTCCCTCTGGATCAGTTATAGGACACACTAGCCACTGCATGTAGTAGCACCATGCTAGCATCCATTTTTATACTTGTAAAGTCCCAGGTTAACTTGAACGCCCCTCGTACCAACCATTTAAGTAAGTCATGTGCACTGAGTGGATTAAACCTCTATCTAAGCTGAGATAAAACATTGATTGTAATCTTTGTTTTATGCTTTGCTATCAAGTTTAAAGACCCGGGCTAGCTTTCTGGGGCTGTGTATGACCCCTTGTCAAAACAGCAATACAATTTAGTGTACACTGGTAGTCAAGAAGAATTGGTCAGATGAGCATCCAAAAAATGTTCATGAGGGTGTTCAAATTCCCTTTGTAAAGTAACAATAACACGTGTGAAACAAACATGTCTGTTTGTCTGATGAGTAATGATGGAGTCAGTTGGTTATTCGTGTAGTTGCCAAGGTCTCAGTTTGGGTTGCAAAACAAGGATACAAGGTTTCGATCAATATCCATAAAATGATTGCCATGATCGTTGGGTGTTGGAGTGCTCAATCTATTTTCCAAAATAAGGTCTGAAATTACAGCTGTTAGGTATTAATAAACGAGCAGTGTTCATATTGATCCGTAACATGGCGCTGTGAATGAAGGAGAGGTGACAAAATGCTTTGAAAGCAAGGATTAAGGCTTGGAAAATCGTTGAGAAAATTATTGCTTTAGTAGAAGGAAGGATATTCAGAACAAGAAATTGGTTTTAAAGCTAAGAGAAAGTGGCTTGTTAACAAACTCGTTTTTTCTCCCTCAAGAGATTCCTGGAAGGGAGGTTAAAAAAGAAAGAAAGAGAAAACATGTCTAACCTAGCCAGTTTAAAACCAAACTGGGTTTGGATTATACAGTGCAGATATCAACATTAGCCAGCCAAAGTAAAGCAATGAAAGATGTGGTGTTTAGTCATAATTCAAGAATAAATTCAAAGTTTATAGCTGCACATAAAAATAGATTCTGTAAAATGTTGGCAAAGAACACAAAGACTGATGACTGGTTGCCTTATAAGCGATCGATCCTATGATTCTTCTCCAAAAATAAAGTAAAGGACACATCTATATAAGTAAGAACAAGTGTAAGCTAAAAGAACAGTTTTAGCAGAGGTAAAGTGCTGTAAAGCATTGTGGTGGATTGTGGTCTGGAAAAGAATTGCAGCCAATGTTGTATTTTTGCCAGTAGTTAAATGATAATGCTTTTATTGACTTACTGAGAGACTCCTAACTCATTTATCTTCATTTGATAGCTTAGTAACTGGATATTTCAATAAGACAATGAATATCAGGGTTGCAATATATTTACAATATATCAGTTACAATATATCAAAAATGGAAGAGCTTTGGAGCCTTATAGATCAAGAGAATCACAATACAATAGATTACTATCTATTTATCACCTTTGAAATAATTCCCTTCCACATAAATACAGCACTTTCTGTTCCTGTCACTTCTGTGTAATATGTCCTAGAAGCCTTCTTTTCAAGGCGTGTCAAGCATCTTCTGTGATTTGAGCTGGATCTTCCTCTTTAGGAAGAGAGCGATGTCCACAGGAGCCAAATCTGGTGATGGTTTTGACATTTTTGGGGGTTGAGTTCGTTTAGGTTTTCCTGAAGGTGCTCCTGATCTCTCGTCGTCTTCCAGTAATCTTTCAATCTTGAAGCGTGCATGCTACTCAAACACCTCGAACGACCCATTGTAGCATTTTTACATGTCAAACATATGTCAAACATAATGCCCAGTTTCATGCAAAATTACACGTTTGCTCTTTGTTCTAACTTACAGTCAATGATGAAATTGCAGATGTGTTGACACATGTGGTCAGAATAGCACCAGTTAACACTATTAGTTAAGAAGCTTTTTGATGCCACGCTGTAGATCACGAGTATAAGACTATATGCGGAAGGTCCTAGGAATATAACACCCTAAATAAAACACAGGAGCCCATGTTCAAACCTGAAATTGTGAGTCATCAGCTTTACATTATCAACCAGAATGTAAAATTTTAGAAGCATCATAAATCCACATGTAATAGATAAGCCTAAAGGGCTTATCTAAATAGTTTGTACTCACTGGGTTGTTGTGAAAAGTTTGGTGTCTTTCAATTTATAACATTGTTGGTCCAACAGCTACAAATGTTTCATCAAAGTGTATAGAGTAAAATGCCTTGCGAAAGTCTCGGTCTGGTAAAAACAACAAAAAGGCATTCTCTCTGCAAATACTGAAATGTTGTAATAACATAAAATGCGACTGACACAGAATGCAAATGATTGCATACACTAGAACAACAACCAGCCCATCCCCAAAAGCAACAACAACCATTTGGCTTTCAAAGCATTAAAGTCTTTTTTAGCTAAATATTTTTCCATGGAGACACTTTTTCATTTAATATTAGCTGACAGAGCAGAACACTGGATGATTTTCGATGCATTAGAAGAAAAAACAAATATTAATGGTTACTTATCCTTAGCACTTTTGTTAGCTCCTATAAAATAATCTGCAGAAGGAAAACCTCACAAACAGTTCACACAATAATAACAAATAATAATAATAATAATATCCACAAGAAAGCAAAAGAAAATCCATTTTAATTTCAATTCGAACACTAATGGCCATTGCAGAGTGACCAAAACAAGAACAGTGTATAAAGATTATGTTAAGAATCTCATGGGTATAATAGACTAACTGTAATGTGATTTTATGGCTAATTTATCTTGTGCAATGTAACAAAATGGGTTGAAACAGTGGTCCACTGGGTATCCTTGCTGACACACAACTACAGGGTCCTTGGCTAAATTCTGAGTTCAGGTTACCATTTGCATTGGGTTTTGCATGTCCCCTCTTTGTCTTTCTGTCAGTTTCATGGACCTACATTCTGCAAATTAGCTAGATATCTGACCTAATGCCACATCTCAGTAAAAATGTTCGGGGATAAAGCCACACCCTTGGAAAAGACCATTATATTAAGCAGTAAAGTAACTCCAGGTCATTACATTGTCACCTTCATGAGTCACTGTTAGAACCATGCATGCAGATCTTATATGTTCGCACAATCTGAACAATATTTAACAGTTGAAGAAAAGTATTTTAAAGCCACCCAGATGAGGATGAGTTCCCTTTCGTGTTTGGTTCCTCTCAAGGATTTTTCCTTATTCTATCTCAGGGAGTTTTTTTTTTTTTTTTTTTCCACAGTCGCCACTGGCTCAGTCATTATGGATAAATTTGCAACTATAAGCAACGTATACAAAGTTTTATTATCGCTTAATCTCTGTATAGCTGCTTTAAGACAATGTCTATTGTTAAAATTGCTATACAAATAAAAATGAATTGAATTGAATTATTTTATTGCCTGGTTTTTAATTAATTCTCACATATTCCGCATTTTTTATTGAAATAAGTAAAAACGAATCGAGGACAACACTACAAATCTAATAGTACAATTAAATTACAATGTACATGTAAATACTGTAAATACCGTTTAACACTCATAATTAATCAAACTGGTCTTATTTCTTAGATAAGTATTTCTTCTTTTTAGTGCAAGAAAACAAACCAGAAAGTAAAATAAAACAAAATAAAATAAAATGGCTGTGTTGTAAATCTCAGCGCTTCAGGGTTTTATTCCTCCTGCAGGATGAAAATGTGCTTAATCAATGGAGCAAAACAGAGCCACTGCTTCGATTTTGAGTTTAATGAGGTATGGAAGTCTAAGAAATTTCCATGCTATACCAACCACAATGGGCATCGCAGAATTGTAGAATGAAAAAGAAAGTATAGTTGTCTTATTATGCCAAAAAAAAGTTTGTAGCTTTTTTGGTTCCATCAAATTCACCCCAGTTGTGCATGAGTTGAAATATGCTTTTAGCTTAATCTGAATATGGCTTGAATTTCATTACTTGCTATATGACATTAAAGAAAAAAATAAATAAAATAATGACAGAAAAACTTCACAATATAATAGACTTAGAGTTTGATACAATCTGAGGATGTTTTCAAAGGACAGCAGAAACACAGGTGCTTCTGATTATCGTATTATAAATACTTTTTTTAATTACAGATTAAGAACTGTACACCTTCTGTTCCTGACATAACATGTGACAGCCTGTGTGTTACAATAATCATCTGCCATTAGATGCGTTCTTTTGTGCTTCCCTGAATTAGTCAAATTGTTTCATAGGTCCAGATGTTATTTTAGCACCTGCATGCTGTTTGTGGGTTATTCTGGCTGCAGATTGACCTAACCTTAGTCATATTACTGAGGCAGTAAAGCTTTATTTGCTGCACAAAATTTAAAAAGAACACCAATCCAAGGTGTAAGTATATTGAGGCATATATATATATATAAAAAAAAATTGTATTGCCTTATGTTCAAAGTTTAAACAGTCCAGAATCAGAGTCGTTTGAACAGAATTGGTAAACCGTAAATTAGATCTAAACCTGGCATCAGACTAGACCAGATACCTTTTTATGCCCTGCAATTTTAGTGCTACGAGTTAAAAATAAATAAATAAATGTTGCCCTGAAAAGTGCATCGTCAGAACCGAAGAAGTTTCCTGAACAAGAAGTTTTCTTGAAGTGTAAGACCTAACTAATGAGTAAACAAAATCCATTTAAATCCCCCGTAGGCTGTTTTATTGATCATGTTTTTATAATGAGAAAGTCGACTCCTCCTAGATCTCACAAATGGAGTGAGAATTCACAACTACATACAGACATTTTAGATTATAAGTCAATTAAGGTGTATCTGCTTTATTTCCAAAAAGTAAAGTTCAGAATAACAAATAGGAGGCTGATATATTTCAGGTCTCATTTAGTATATGCAATTTTATTGAGGGTCAAACCTACACATACTCATTTTAGATTAAATTAGATCCAGCTTTATTGGTATTGTGCAAAGTGCATGTACAGAGCCTATGAAATCCAGTTAGCACCTAACCAAAAGTGAATTTGTGTCCTATTTACAATGAATAGCAATATGTACAGTGGTGAGAGTGGTTATTGTTTAACAGACGGTGCAGCAGGTAATAAGACATGGTGTAATCTGAGTGTGGGGTATATACAGAATTAATTTGGGTGGAATATACAATAATGCAATGACAAATATTAGTTATGGATTGTGCAAAGATGCACAGTGGATGAGGCAGTGCAATATAGACAAAAAGTGACAGTGTGGTAATGAATATGATCAGCTATTCAGTGCATTAACAGCCACAGGAAAAAGACTATTAGCTTTTATTGGTATTTGGTGCCATTGTTTTTTAGTTCCTTTAACTCATTTTCATTTAGCAAATGAAATCCAGACTTACTATTATCTAATTTCTAAAACTAGGCATTAAGGGTTAGCGATCTTGTTCATGGGCGCAGGAGTGGCAGCTTAAACAAGCTTGATTGCAACTTTAGCCCATCATCTTGCTTTCTACTCATATAAAATGATTGCAGTACAGCTTTTTAGAAGTTTCTCCCAATACTGCAAGGACTTTAACTTTTTCCTTCTGACAGAACTGGTAAAACTACTGTAAGTACGATTTGTGGACCTCCTTGCTCAGGCACACTATTAGGAATCAGGGATTTCAGGTCAGGGCTTTATAGTGGCCACCTCAATACCTGAACTATGTTGCCTGTTGCTAAGATTCACTGCACTCAAAAAAGTTTACTTTTACTATTGTTACTTTTATTATTCACACCCATGTTCACAGTACATAAAGAATTAATGTAACTAAATTAACCTTAACTTTATTTCTACAAAAATGTACTACTGTTGGCTTCACTTAATCTGTCCCAATCTGTGTTAGTGAGCACTTCTCCTTTGCTGAGATCATCCATTCATTTTTGCCATTCAGCAAACATTAATTTGTCATGACACAATTTGTAACTTTGGGTTATTCTCTTTTTCTACATCTAAAGGTTGTGAGTAGATCAAGTTGTTTGTTGTCCTTCACAACTTCAAATGCATTATGGAATTGTAATTGGCGGAAAATTGTTGTGGTGAAAGTATAAGAATACTTTAATAACTATTTCAAGTACTAACAGTGACTACAGTACCATCGCCCTGCTTTCAATTTCTGTTATGATTCAAGGTTCTGTTAGGACCCCTTTTTTCTTTTTGTCTACCAAACGTCAACATTTTCTCCAATGTTGTTTTACCTTCTGTCCTTGTTCAAGCTATTTATTGCTATTCATTTGCCCATTCTTTGTTTAGCTGATTTCTTTATCATGCAAGTTTGGTTGGGTAGAATTATTATTTAGGATTATTTTAAAAATTATTTCTTTATTGAACTGAAGGTCTTAATTTTTGCATTTATGGATTTTGGTCTGCTTTGTCACTTTTTTCCATATATATATATATATATTGCTCATTTCGAAAGGGTCTGACTAACACACTGTCAGCCCAAGTTAGAGTCTTAAACCTGACAAATTGGCTACAAAAGCACAGCCTAAGTGGTTTATTCCTGACAGAGAACAGGCAATACTCAATTGTAAATTATTTACAATTTCCCTAAGGTTGACTGTAATTAGCGTTAGGTTTTCAGTGAGGAGATGAACTCCAGGGGAAAGATTATGAAGAGGTCCTTAAAATGTATTATTTTTACATGCTGTGCACTTTATTTAGACAATCAAAGATATAGCAAACAAAAGCATTTGTAGTGATTTATAGCATTTAACACAGATGTTGAAAGAAAAAAACCCACAAAAAACATCTGGTCTAGCAGCACGGTATAGATATAATTACTGATAGACATGGCTCATTAATTATAAACTCTTCAGATTCCACTTGTAACAGCTTTGATTTGCAGGGAAAAAAAAAACTGTGTAGGGGCAGGTTGACTCAGACATTGCAGCTGGAATATGCTAGGTTTAATGAATATATCCAGAAATCTACACCGACAGGTAGTCTAATAGATGCTTTACATCTTACATTCATGACATCTCAATCAGCTTGTAAGAATTTCTTTCTATTGTTCTTGCTTTCTTTAGATCTACATTTGGCATGAGAATTTGGCAAAATGGGTAGCTATGCTACCTCCCAGCTCTGGTAAGTTGTGCTACAGAAGCTCTTCTGTAGGATCGGACCAGACAGACTAGACTTAATTCACCCCATGCATCAGAGAGCTTTGTGCATTCATGACCTTGCTACTGATTTGCTAATTGCCCTTACTTAGACTACTTTTTGTACTTACTAACCAATGCATACTGGGAACACACCACAAGACTGTCATTTTAAGAGACCCAGTTGTTTCATCAGAATTCACCTCTTGTCAAAGTTTCTCAGGTCATTACACTTGCCCATTTCTCCTACTACCAACACATCTACTTTAAGAACTGACTATGTAGTTGCTTATATATACTTTAATCTGAACCCTTCTAAAATAATCAGTGTAATCATGTCACCTGTCAGTGGTTTAATTTTATTTAAAATCATTGTATTTATTTCTATATCTTTTACACAATCAAACATAAATTAAATATAATACAGGTTATGTATCAAATGTAATTCTTAGGATGGATCAGTTGTGGGTAGATATATGATTGAGTCATTATATATTGCACCGGTCTAGAATATACGTTACTTATTATATATATATATATATATATATATATACACATACATACAGTGAAGAAAATAAATATTTAAACACCCTGCTATTTTAAAAATATATATATAAAT
>MU558303.1:1977089-1996926 GCA_024362625.1 Silurus asotus | reverse complement strand
TATATATATATATATATATATATAAAATTAGCCCTTATATCACTTTTGGAATGCCTGTTTAATTCATCAGGTATTATTACTACTGTATCTACTATTGTTTATTTATTAATCTATAAAATAAATATACATCTACACATATGTATTTATTAATATATAGCTTTAAATATCAGTGTTGCGATATCTGAAAAATGCCACAGCGTTAATTTCTTGATTTTCCTGCTCTGTTTCTGTCATTATTTTCATAATTTCACCACTACTGTCATTTTTGCAGGCATGACTGAAGCAGATGTTTGAAGACAGTCTCATTACTGTATTATGAAGACAATCTGCCAGACGATGTCTGCAATGTGACCAGATGTGTAGGTGGCTCCCAAAACTCTCTGAGTGGTTTTGTGTTGCATAAATGCTTGTTATATTTAATAAAACGTGTTGGATACTGAGACTGTTTATGCCATTTTTTTTTTCCATTTATTATCTTTGACAGTGCTGGAAAAAAAAATTATAATAAATAAATTAATATGTGATGCTAAAGTCCAGGGCAATCCAACATGAGGTCAATGTTAAAAAAAAAGAAAAAAACTTCAAATTTTTTATATTCACCTGTTTTCAAATTATAAGCATGCAGTTATTACAAACACTCATTCACTCAGTGCACATCCTTGTCTATGTGAATGTGTTTTACACACAGATTTTAATGCCTTTCCTGATTCTGGATCTTTAGACCATGTCATCATGCCTCATAATGAATTTAATTTAATTCAATTCATTTTAATTTGTATCGTGCTTTTAACAATGAACATTGTCTCAAAGCAGCTTCACACACATAATGTGATGATAAAGAATGAATAAGTTTGTTCCTTATAAGTGTAAGTCACCGTAATGAGTGAGCTGGTGGCGACGTTGGCAAGGGAAAACCTCCCAGAGATGGCATAAGGAAGAAACCTTGAGAGGAACCAGACTCAAGAGGAAACCCATCTTCATCTAGGTGCCACTAAATGTCCCTTTGTTACAAATAAACAATGTAGAGATGTGCAGTGATTGTGATCAGATGCAATTAACAAAACTTATATGTAAAATACATTCAGCATTGTAGAATGCTCATTATTTGATCAAGGTTTAATTATGTTGACAGTTTGTTTTATTAAAGCAAATTAGACCACAATTTATTGCTAAGTAATTTAACTTATGCTTCCTGGTAAAAGGATTTTAATAACAGTGATGGACCAAGCTAAAATATCAAAGGAAAAAAAAAATCTAAAAAGGTCTCATGAGTGACTAATAGTCAGCACCTGGTGTTTATCCCCATTTAATCTGTTTTGTTTTGTTCTGTGGATTTAAGCTTCTAGAGTTTCACCAGAAAAAAACAACACACCCAGTATTCTAATCGTCAAAAGCAGAATGGACTGAACACAACATGGGTGCCAATGCTGCTGCTACGATTACAGCAGATTTTAAAACTGGCTTTTTTTTTTTACTGCATGACATCTAATTCTTCAACACAAACACCGGTGCTCTTCCATGCATAATAATGGGACAACTCCAGTGGTACATAATAGCCAGGGGGAAACCAAACACACAGCATTCTTCACTGCTTCAGTAAACTTAAGTAACACCAATCTCAGCATCTCTACCCAAAGACCCAAACCACCTCCCCCACAGCCTCAGCCTAAAGTTCATCTGTCTTGTTTAGCAATCTGGTATTTCTCTGCTCAGACATATTCGTATATATGCCACTATTCTGATTACTGAGTGGCTAAAAACGTATAAAAATATAATCATGTGATCTGGAATGTGGGAAAGGTAATCTCTATACTTTGAATGCACGTGCAAATAAAATGCTTATAATGGATATATTGGTTCATTGTTCTCTTGTTTCATTACACAGTTCTGGTTTTGTATTATTTATGGTTTTATGTCTTTTATAAACCACTAATCATGGCATAGGACACATTAGATGGGGTGCCAACCTATTACAGGGCACAATCTTACACATGCTTATACATGACAGACAATTGGGAAAGATAGATCAGCTGTGAACAAATGTCTTGGGGAGAAAATTAAAGTACCTAGAGCAAACCCCCAAAGCATAGTGGGAACAGATAAACTTAACACACAAATGGTAAAAGTGGGACTTGAACCCCAATGAATGTATGAGGTGAATTGCTTGTTTCAAGTTTTGCAAATCACACCATAATAACTTAAGCGACAAATATAATAATCCCAAAGATAAAAAGTGATATTTAGATATTGAACAGCCCAAAATGTTCCACAACTGATCAATAATTCTGTGTTATGTTGATAAACAATTGTGAGCAAACAGAACATACACAAAATTAATCCATTAATCAACAAAATCACACAAAACCTACTGTAATTTGTTCCACTCAGGTAATGTATATTGGAGTAAATTTAGAGGTAATTTGTACTTAGTCTATTTACTTCTCCTATTTATTTATTTGTTTATTTATTTGGTTATGTATTTATTCATTCTCTCTTTCTCTATGTATATATCTCTCTTGCTCTCTCTCTTTTTACCAAACAATACATCTGTTTATAACAGCCAGTATATAGCCGTAATATAATATATTATATTACATTATATTATATTACATAATATAATGTAATATAATATAATATAATATAATATAATATAATAAAATAAAGGATTTATTTATTTATTTATTATATTATATTATTTTTCTTATTATTATTTTATATTCCAGCATATATGCAGGTATTTATTGGTGTAAAGGGGGTTATGTATCTGTAGAGTTATATAAGATGGATGTTGGCAGCCTTGAGCCCTCTAAAGCATTCTGCTGAATCATATTTAGAGGTTAAAAACAGGAACAGAAGAGTGTAGGCCAATTTGGACTCTGAGCGTCTGTTCCAGTACTTTTTTTGTGGTTCCTGCTTCCTCATGGATTTCTGAAGAGCGTGTCTGGAGGGCGGCCAAACTGATTAAAGTGTTTGTCCTGGAAGTTCTTCAAGAAGATTCACATTATATATCTTCCATTGTGAAACTTAAAAAACTGATCATCTTCACATCCTTCCTTTTTATTTAATAAGTATTTGCTTCCATTTGGCAACGTAACAATGACTGGTAATAATGCGCTTAATATAGTCATTGGTAAACTATTGAGTGCAACTTCATATCGATAGAAAAACTCTTAGTGGATTTAGATACAAATCTAATATTTCTGAATAGCTCAACAATAAAGCTGATTAAGCAATGTTTGGCTATCAATATGCATTAGGCTCATGTCAAAGATGCTCTGATTGCGAACAGTTTGAATGAAGGTTCTGGCCATCCAGCCCTAAAAATATAGTTGGCTGTTGCAAATACACTATGATATGGTGAATGCATTAGGATTATTTAATCTTTAAATTTACACTGTTCTGTAACACTTTCAGCTGAATGTTCCAGAACCTCAATAAACTATGACAAAAATTATGTTGTCAAATACTACAATTACATACACCCAAGCTGCCTATCATTGTACTCTGGCAGACTGAGCAATAACAAAAGCAAAGCTTATTATCAAGAAGAAAAAAAAGTGCTATACTGAATGTCTTTGACTTTAACATTTACCTTATCAACTTCTCAACAAGACTAAAATGGCAAAGAGGTCATATGTGACATAGCAGGGACATTTTAAAGACTACCCATGGGGCATCATAGTGACAAGGTGGCAGCTTCTCTATTGGATTCAACAAGGAAATTAGTGAACAGAAATTTCCCACTAGTTCTCTAATAAAATTATGTAGTGGCTACAATAAAAGGAAGTAGAATATTTTGACCTGGTGAACATTAAGTCATTTTGGTATTTGAGACTGTTCATGACAAGTTAAATAGATGGAAATTGAATCAATAAATACATTATGGTAAAAATTGTTTCGCGTTTCAGCTGCACATGATCTTTAATGGATGACTTCTAAAGCCAGATCAAAACTCATCTTCAACTATTATTTAATGCTTGTGATAGTTTGCATATATATAATGTATATAATCCCACCCTTGTTTCTAATTCTGAACTTATTCTGGGGGAAACTATAGTGCTGGATTCATCACAACGCTGACGGTTAAAAGCATTTTCTAAAGCGAAAAATAAATAGATATATATATATATATCTCTTCCATGCACAGACATATAAAGAAATACATAATGCCATTGCAGTCCCTATAGTATCATATATAAAATATATAGTTCATAATACCCAGGAGCAATGACTATATATTACACCCATCTTTTAAGATGATATTTTATTTATAATACATATAATTTGCTTAAAAAAAAAAAACTAATACATGTTTAAATTTATTCTGCAGTTATGCAACAGGAGCAACTCTTTGTGTGAACACTGTTGTCTAAACAGTTGTTTTTAGGTGAGCAAAAAACCCTTAGAATGAAGACTTGAAAATAATATGGTTGAAAATAATATAAACACCAAGCAGTGTATGACTTCACTCATAAACAAAGGAGCATGAGTAGGCTATATCCGGTGCCTTTTTTTTTATTTCCATTCCATTAAAATTAAATCAATATTCAGTTTCAGACACAGTTGTATCTAAGTAATATAGGAATACCTGTAGGCTATCTATTAGTGATATACTGGCCTCTCATTTCAGTGAGGTAATTCCATCACTGCTGTTAAAGCCATGAATATTTTTAAAGATGACCTTATAAAAACATACTCCAGATGATTATTGCGGATAGCGCTCTCGAGTTGCTGAATGCACATTTTTTTCTGATTTAAAAGTATTCATAGTTTTATGGATATACATGAAAATCATGATTTTTCACTTTACAAATTGGAGACAGTGGGTTCTAAGCCTGATCAGATTAGTATGATATTTAAAATGAGTTCATTTAACTTTTCAAAGACATTTTTATACATTTATGTTTAAATTCATGGTTGTTGGCCATACAGTGTATACAGAGGTTTTTTTCTTTCTCTTAAAAAATCGGACAAAAGTAAAGCAGTTTGCCATGTTGCAGAAAAAAACAAAAAGCCCAGAATCCTCTATACTGAAGACGTCACAGTGGAAAAAATCTAAACTTCGTTAAGCCTTACTGTTATATCTGGCAAACTACTGAAAATGCAGACTCCTTTCATAAATCTAAAAAAATAAAAATGAAATAATAAAGCTTTACCAGCTCTATGGTTATATGTATATGTCAATGAACACCACTTTAGACTAAAATAATGTAGAACATCAAAGATCCTGTGAATGTTACTACACTATGTATTAGAACATGTGTTAGCTATGATTTGAATTGCAGCAGGTACTATCAGAGACATGCTATTAATTATGAAAGCGAATTAACTCCTTCAGAATTGATAATTCTTTAGTCCAGGATATAATCAAAAATAACCACTCTGGCATTGCATTTGAAATGCATTCAACTGTTGGCAATTTAAAACTGAGTAGCTTGGACACCTGTTCCATTGCAATTGGTTTCCCTATAGAGCACATGAGAATAAAAAAGGAATTTTTTGAGTGACAGTATAATTAAATTACTGCAAAATTTCAGGAAATACTCTGCCACAAAAATAAAGACTGGCATTAGTCCTGCTCAAAGCAAAATCTGACATTCTTGTTTTCTCTTGCATAAATTAACAGTCCTAAAACAGCCCCATGAGACGGTGCTAAACAAAACCGAAGTGTGGCTAATGCCAACTTCATTAACACAAACCCAGATGTTCATCCTTTTCAATACTTCTACTGCCAAAGAATAACTACCCCAGCCAATATATTTTTACTTTAACTCGAGCTGGGTCGGAACGCTTTGGGAATGTGTGCTCAATCAAAATTGGATGCGGGCCGTCACCGGTGGGGTGATGTCACTACCAGGAAGAATAAAATGCACATGGAGTGAAGCCAGTGGCAGCTTCTGTTTGTTTATGAAGCGCTTTGTGTGTATTTCATGTTGAAATAAATAAATCCAGAAAGTGGAGCATGCTAGGTCAGTTCTTGACGAAGCCAGATGTGAGAACTACCCAAACGGTTTTGAGACGGGCTTGTCCCTTTCTCCAGCTTCACCTGCTTGGTCCAGCACTCGCTCACAGGTGCGGAAGCACGCCTTTCGGCGGTTTCTTTCTACTGCAATGAGAGCATTTAGTGTCGCAACCTCCACGTTGGGGTCACGTTTTTTCCCCACCTGTACACTGGGGTTTCCAGGTCATGGGCAAAGCCCGTTTAGCCCCAGTTCGACATTGTACTCACACGTAATGGGGCAGAAAAACAAAGGTATAGGGCAATGGGTTAAAGAGATGTTTGCGAGCTATTTCTCCCCAGAATCGCCTCCTCCGTCAAGACTCCAACATTACTCATTAAGCCACTTTGTAATACATCGGCGCTCGTAAGTAAGGCTTATGCCTCAGCAGGTCAAACTTCTGCATGAGCCGGATGTGGAAGGTGTTCCACGACGGACCTGGACCTGGTAGCCTGAAGCTATTCGGTTCAATTCGGGTTTTGGGGTTCTTCCCACTCTAGTGGGAACCAAGCAGGCGTTTGTCATGGAACAAGAAGTAAACATTCACCTGAGGAAGGAGGCCATCGAGGTGGTCCCTCTATCAGAATGAGAGTCTGGGTTCTACAGCTGGTACAGCTGAATCGATCACTCTTGAGACTCAGGTTCAGGGTGCTTGCCCCTTAAAAAAGGTTGTGTCTCAAATCAGATCTGAGGTCTTGTTTGTCACAGTAAATCGAAAGGATGCGCACTTTCATGTATCCATCCAACCTTCAACAGGAAGTTCCTGAGGTAAATTTTTGGAGCCGAAGTTTACCAGTATTGGACACTGTCATTTGGCTTTGCCTTTTCACCCCGCACCTTCACAAAGTGTGTCGATGTGGCTCTGCTCTCCCTGACACTTGAAGGAATCCGCATCTTCAACTACAGCATATTGACGATTGGTTGATATTGGCTTGATCAAAACAGTTAGCAGTCCGGCATCAAGATGTCATTCTTAGTCACATAAAGGTTTTGGGGTTTCAGCTTTCCCCTGCCCACATTGTGTCGGTCCTCACTGTCATGGCAGCTGTGTCCAGTGTTATCCCACTTGACCTTCTGTATATGAGACTTCTTCAGTGGTGCCTCCATTAAGGTCATGCGACAAGGCCTATGTGCCTTGGATGTTTGGAGAGATCCCGGGTTACTATCTTAGGGCTATATGTTGGGAGTTCCCAGTCGTCGCGTAACGCTACGGATGTACCCGCTAAGGATGTGTCCTTCACGGGTAGTGGATGCTCCACCCAAGGTCTAGGGGAGGGGCCCTATCTACTTAGGCACATTAACTGCCAAGAGATGCTGGCCGTGCTTCTAGCATTGAAGCATTTCTTCCAGACCTCAATGTTAACCATGTGCTGATCCGTACGGTACCGCCATCTGAACTTTTTTTGAGAGCCATGGCAAACAACCAAGTGCCCTTTCTGCTGCAATAGGAACATCCCATTCCTATTTGCTGTTAGAATAACCTTCACTCTTCTAGGAAAATGTTCCACTAGATTTCGAAGTATGGTTGTGGAGATTTGCTCATTCAGCCACAAGGGCATTAGTAAAGTCAGATAATGATGTATGGGAAATTTCATGCTACTGCATCCAAAGACATTGTATGTAATTGTGTTCCTCCAACTTTGTAGTAACGGTTCAGGGAAAAAAATTATATTGCTGGAACAGCCAGGTGTCCCAATATTTTTCGTTCATATGCAGTGTTAATTATTGGTTATACCTTCATTTGTCAAAAATATACACAAACTAGTATTATGATAGCTAAGACAATAAAATTAACATTACACATCCTGATGTTAGAGCATACTAGCAGTTGCTGGAGCAGTATAGTTTTGTTAGAGGAAGGTCTAGATTCCAGACATTGCAAGTAATATATTTCTTAGATATATTTCATAGAAAGACATTTTTTTATAAGGTAATAAGGTATGTTTTTGTCAATATAAGGAAATTATGTCAAATTGAAAGTAGAACTAAATCTGCGTTTTAAGATGCTTTCTCATATGCAGCATTTTTTATGTTTGAATCAATCCCTGGTGCATTTCCCTTTTGGTGTTGTTCTTTTAGACAACTGAGAACACATCAATCACACTCAAACACAGATCAAAACAACCAGTCTGAAACGTTCTGAAAAAGTTCCAAGCAAACATTAGCGCTGTTTGATTGGCGTGAAAAAGGCAAATCGACTCTAAATTCGATCCAACCATGTAAAGCGAACCATTATTTATTCATCCAGTTCAATAAATGTATAAATGATAAATAAACCTATGCTTTTAGATTTTGATTTTTGTTCCTATAATCAAAAATAAATCTTAAATTTCTTATAGGATTGAATTACCTGATGCAATATCATACAGAATTCCATCCATTTCGAGCATTCTGCTTTCAAATTGCCAGTTTCTTGGCAAATCGGAGTGGTTCTTTTCTTGGTAGTGGTGCATGTTGTCTCATTTCCATAAATTTTAAATGTAATCATTGTAAAGTAAATGGCCTATTACCCTAAAAAAGAAACACTTTTTTGTTGTGTGTTTTCTGGGACCAGAACTGATTTAAATATACAGCTGAAATGAGATGCAATACAAGACAAGGCAATCACAAACAAGAATGATCAGGTACAAAACACAAAAGTGATTTTACTCAGGCTCAGATGATGGAGTAGTGATTTGAATAGTGAGCTCTAGTATTCAAATATACAGTCATAACACACTTTTAAAGAACTCAGTGTAAAGGTAATGTTTGCATTTGCCTTTGTGCCTACACATTATCTATAAATCAATGTCTCTTACTGCTTTTTATATACATGCCTAATTCATTGTGATGCCCTACCTCTGGATGGAGTTCTTTTGAATTGGAGACCACTCTATGCAGCTGGGGATGGTTGCACATGAACAGCCTAAAGATCCATGAAGTAACCGAGCAACTCAAGAACTATGAGGATGGACTGTATTAAATAAACAGTTATAACAGTTATTCTATTCATAATTATGATTTATTATCGGAAGTGGTAACTATTTATTGGTTGGCTTACAGGTTGAGGCATTGGAATTTGTGCGAGAAGTTCATAAAATTAAATCCCAGTACCACCAAAGCAAGCTGCTACTGCGGGGCCCTTAAGCAAGGTCCTTAAGCATTTGCGGCATTAAGCAGCGTCAACTGCTCAGTTGTAATTATGAGTTGCTCTGAATAAGGGTGTCTGCCATATGCTATAAATCTTAATGTAATAATATTTAACTTTTATGTTCAGCACCCAATTTCTCAAGTTCATTCCACTTACTTCCATTCTACCCCAACTTACTGCAGTACTTACACCATATAAACTTTTCCTATCATGTATATTATCAGTTTTACATCATTTCCTTATAAAAAATTCTCACTCTCTAGCTAAATTTCCCACATCATGTCAATCTTCCAAATGTTAGACAAGATTGCAATTTCCTGGGGTAAATTCTGAACAAGATTACATTATCTCCTATACATATCTAATGACTAAATCATGCAAGGAGCCTAGTTTGTCGGACTGCCTAGAATTTATTAAGCAAATGTCAACAGTAGGGGACATTGACAGACTGCAGTGAATTTATTATGCAAATGTAACCAGTAGGCGACATTGACAGGATGATAGGAGTGGATTGTTCTCTTGTGCATTACTGCTAAGGAAAAAAAAATCTTATGTGCCGAGAGCCGTGATAGCTATTGAGGGTGTCTGCTGTATTCATTACAACATTTAAAGTCAACTTTTTGCTATGTAAAATGCCTGGTGAAGTTTCTTACACCTCTTGCATTTGTGAATTTCAGCACTGGGGAGGCAGTCAGTCACGCCACAGAAGACAAACCTTCTTTATTAAAAGTCGGAAAGAAAGATAGACGACCGATGTGCCTCCAAACCGATGTGCTTTGGCACATATAGTCTAAAGTTATCTGTGGATGTTTGTGGATGTTTTCAATAAATCAGCCACACAACAAGGGATATTTTAATTGCGTGATAGTGTATATTGTTTAAGTATAATTGTAATATTGTTAAGAATCATTATCCATTTAAAAGTAATCTCAGAAACAGCAGGTTAAAACCTACACAAGTTACAGTTGGTGCAAAACTCGGCTGCACGAATAATCACTAGAACTAGACCACATATCTCCTGTTCTTCAACAGCTGCACTAGCTTCCTATTAAACAGTGCATTGAATACAAAATCCTGCTTATTGCATTTAAAGCTTTACATAACCTGACCTAATCTGCTGTTAATTGTTTTGATTTTATTGTATGTAAGCTGTCATTGAGTATCATGTAAGGTGCCTATAAATAAAATGTATCATTATTGTTAGAATGATCTAAATATAAAGGAGAATTAATGTATAGTGCATGGGAAAAAGCTACACTACAGGACTTATGTAAGAGGTTTTGGATTCAAGCATCTGCCAAATTCCATAAATCAAAATGTAAATGTTTATCATACACTACCATTTTAGTTTTAGTTCTGAGCTGAGAATGCTCCACCATCTAAATAAAAAGTGGTCACTGCTAATCAGGTTTCACTAATACATGGGGAATTTGGCAGTGAATAAAAACAAAACAATGCATTCAATGTTGAATGCAGTCAAAAAGTCTATATCTATTTAGTGGTAGGCAATAAATCTGATATTATTTTTATGTGCAAGTTAAGTGCACGTAACAAACAGGCAATAGATTTTTTATTCAAGGGTGAACATACTGGCCTACTAGCACAATAGGTATTGATTGCCTAAAAACCTCTTTGACAATCAATGATATGATTAAATTATTCTTTCCCTAATCTCAGGCCAGCTGCGAATTGGGCAAGGAAAAACTCCCTGAAATGTTATGAGGAAGAAGTTGAGAGATAAACTACAGACAAAAGAGAACCCATCCTCAACTGGGTGACACCATGTAGTGCAATTGTAAATATAACTCTTCTGAAATTAGGTCATTAGTATGGCTCAGTCTGGAAAGCCAAAGGGGTCAGGACATGGCTCAAAACAATGGAACCCCACATAATTTAATAAAATAGTATCAAGCCAGTAAATGATTTTTGCATGTAATCAGGTAACACATTATGCATGTTCCCTTGAAAAAAGGAAACATGTATAAGTTTTCCTGATTCTGAAAAGTCCAGCTGTCATCCTGGCATGCACATTGTTCTGCCTAATAAAAAAGTTTTACCATCAGCCTGAGTGTGTCTTGGTCAATGTGAGTAGTGTGGCAGGTGGTGGGATTAAAAACAGTTACAGCATCGATGTGTATTGCATCACCAAATCTTCCGTCAGTCAATAAGGAGTCTATTTTTTTTTTTTATTGCCATGCTGTTGAAGTTATTTTGTCGGTTGCACAAAAATACTGTCAATATGCTTTGTCCACTGTTGTTAATAATTGGAGTTGTTTCATTAGTAGTAGTTTTAAAACTTGATTTGCTTATAATGTTGTAATGCAAATCGAAAGTTTTACCCTGAAAAATAGTTTCTGAGAAAGTTCCTGACAAAGTTCTTTTTACGGTAAAAATAAATAAATAAATATAAAATGCCAGGAATTGTAGAAGGTGGATGCTAGGGCAGAACATTTGTGTGAAACACAAACAAACCATTAAATACTGTAAAAATGAGAACCATTAAAAAAAAGGTAGCTACAGGACACAGCAAACAACAAATACAGCAGCTACAAAAAAACAAAAAAACAAAAAAAAAAACAGCTTAATGGAAAATAGAGAAAATAGTTACGTAAGTTAATTATAGTAGTGTGCAAATGAAACTAATAAGTGAAATGTACATTTATATTAATGGCATTTGGCAGAAGTGGTTATCAAGCGTAACCTAATTTTAATTATTTTTTTTAAGCAACTGAGCAGTTAAAGGTTAATGGGCTGATGGGTTGAGAAGTTCTGCATCCACTGACACAACCATATTGATAATATTTCAAAACTCTCGTATTTATCTTTCTGATCAAAATGACTACACTACATGCCGAGGGACAATTGCTTTACTTTTATTTTGTTTGTTTTCTATCTTTAAGGAAGATAATTAAAGGACAAGCAAGTGGCCTTTTAAAATCTAAGCTGCAAATAATTGTCTATAACACACATCATTTAATTTACTTTGTTTGGAATGGCGTGTCTTTTAATGATATTTATAGAAGCACAGAAACAAAGGGTCCATGCCGACCACATAGTCAACAAGTAGAGGAGATTGCGATCATGCACTATACCAAAGGAGACTGGCAGGTTTGTTTGCTTAAATAACAAAAGATGTGCTCGAACAAATGATTTAATGCCACCTCCACAAATTGACCATGTCCTCCTCTCTAAGTAAACACTGCATTAAAACAAGAGCTGACTGTAATAACATGCAAATTTCTGTGTCTGTTATTTGCCGTAAATTTTTTTTTTTTTAGCTGGCTTTCCTTTGAGACTTCCTTAATAATAAATTTTGAGTTACATTTCTCTATTTTTATTGCTTTTGCTCAGTTCCAAGGGTCCTTATACTTTTTTATAACAAACTGGGACATTTCCTTGTCTGTGTTTGCCACATAAAATTCCACTTCCTAACTGCAAACTGTTACTACAGTAGAGTGAGGTACATCATCAGCAGACATGTTGTAAAGTGAGTTTGGCTTTTTTGGGACCTATTTCCACCAATGGAGCGAAAGAAAAAACATCACATTTGAGCATGCTAAATAAAATGCCCTTTCCACAAACAAGATATGTAGCAAAACATGTATGATAGGTAAATACATTTCTACCAAAGTAACGAAAAGATCAAAGTTTCGAGAAAGAAAGGATCTACTTGTGGTCCAAAAGAAGCTCATCAGTGAAGTAGGGTAGGTGGAGTGGCATGGCTTAGGCTTGCATGAAAATCAAAATTAGAATCACTTTATTGCCAGGTATCATGGGCTCTATGTTCAAGGAATTTGTCCTGGTGTGCCTGGTGCTATAAAATAAAAAATATATAAAAACTAGTAAAATAAAGTAATAAAGTACTGCAATAAATGAAGATAAAGACCTTAACTATACAATATCTGCAGTGAATGTAAAAGTAAAGCAAAGCAAATGAAAATGTAAAAGCGAGGCAGTGCAAATGATAATATTTCCCTAATAAGTCCAAAGTAAAAGGGTCCAAAATGGTCGACTTTGTTGATTGTGATATTGTAACGCACAATGACAGTGTGAAGTTTACACTAATGTACAGTAATGCTAGTGTGGTATGGGAAAGGTGGTAGCTCAGTAGTTAAGACATTGAACTTTGGATCAGTAGGTAACATGTTTAAATTCCAGCACCATCGAGCTGCAACTGCTGGGACCTTGAGCAAGGCCTTTAACCCTCAACTGCTCAGTTGTAAGTTGCTCTGAATAATGCCAAATTTCATAAATGCTAATTTTCAAAATAAAAAATGCTAATTCTTGGTATAATTGATAAGGTCAATTGCAGATGGAAAGATGAAAAAGGCTCCTTGATGTTATTTTGATAATTATTGGGTTATAAGATTCTAAAAGATAGCCTCTATACAATATCTTTCAAATGGAGAGGACAAAGATCCTAAACAATCTTAATGATTCAAGAAACTAAGTACTGTAATTGATTGATTAGATTGGTAAATGCACAAACTTTTATTCAGCAGCATTACTGCTTTCTTTTTTCCAGGTTTTCCATGAAAGTATCACTGATATTTAGAACATGTAAATAATACACAGATAAGGCATAATAATATGACCACCTACCTAATATTGTGTTGGTCCCCGTTTTAATGCCAAAGCAGTCCTGACCCATTGAGCATTAACAACACTAGCTCATCTCAAGTCAAGTCAAGTCAAGTCAACTCAAGAGGCTTTTATTGTCTTTTCTACTATACACAGTACACAGTAAAAACGAGACAACGTTCCTCCAGAACCCTGGTGCTACACTAAACAACAACAAGCTACATAAAGTGCATCGAGTGCAACCTAGTGCAGACAGTGCAAACAAAAAACAGTACAGACAGACATCACAAGACAACACAAGACAATACACAAAACCTGAGATAGTGCCGACTTGTAAACCTACTGTATACTCTAAATATACAGTACTGTGTGAGGAGAAGTGTAAAAACTATACCCGGGAGTGAATATAAACAGACACAGTGTAGTGCAAAAAAACAGCAGCAGTCAAGAGGTGCAAAAGACAGCATGTAAACAGTGTAGTATAATAACAGTATAGTATAATAGGAAACAGTCAAAGGTGCAAAAAAACAGCATGTAAACGTTATAATAGAGTCAAAGGTGCAAAAGACAACATGTAAACAGTGTAGTACGGTAAAGTATAAATAACAATAAATAAATGATGGTGGAATGGGATGACATGAGTAATGAGTGTGTATTAAGTGTTAAGTGTTAAGTCTAGGTTATACAGTTCAGTAACACACATTGAATGAGTGTGTGTGTGTGTGTGTGTGTGTGTGTGTGTGTGTGTGTGTGATTTTCCTTTCAGTTCTGTGTATTGAGGAGCCTGATGGTTTGCAGGAAAAAACTGTTGCACAGTCTTGACGTGACGGCCCGGATGCTTCAGAACCGTTTTCCTGATGGCAGGAGAGTGAAAAGTGTGTGTGAGGGGTGTGTGGGGTCGTCCACAATGCTGTTTGCTTTGCAGGTGCAGCGTGTTGTGTAAATGTGCATAATTGAGGGGAGAAAGACTCAGATGATCTCCTCAGCTGTCCTCACTATCCTCTGTAGGGTCTTGCGATCCGAGACGGTGCAGTTCCCAAACCAGGCAGTGATGCAGCTGCTCAGGATGCTCTCAATGGTCTCTCTGTAGAACGTGGTCAGGGTGGGGGGAGGGAGATGAGTTTTCCTCAGCCTTCTCAGGAAGTAGAGATGCTGCTGGGCTTTCCTGGTGATGGAGCTGGTGTTGAGTGACCAGGTGAGGTTGTCCGCCAGATGAACACCAAGGAATTTCGTGCTCTTGACGATCTCCACTAAGGATCCATCAATACTCAGTGGAATAGACCACACAGCACTGACCACTGCAGACCATGAACACAAGAGCTACAGTTTTGGAGATGCTCTGACCCAGTTGTCTAGCCATCTAAATTTTTTCCCCTTGTCAAACATTTACTCAAATCCGTATGCTTGCCCATTTTTCCTGTTTATAACACATCAACTTTGAGGACAAAATGTTCACTTGCTACTTCATATATCCCACTCACTAACAGATGCCACGATAAAGAGATACCTTACATCACCAGTCATAAAGTTATAATGTTATGTCCAGTCAGTGTATATAAACTATTAAGAAACCATGAATGGAAATGATTGCAATGTGTTGATTATTAGGCAAAACAGAATAGCAGCAGTATAGCGTTTAGCTTGATACAATGCAACACGCAACACCATACGCATTTTAAAGCTTTCTCGCTGTTACAGTCTGGAAGTTAAATAGCTATAATTAGGATTTTAGATTTTAATTGTTTGATAAATTAATTCCTTAAATACCACTTTTCTAGAACTTTGTCTTGGGTTTGATATTATTTTGAATTGTTTAGTCCTCTTTGTCTTTATCATGCATTACACTTAAAGATATTCTCAAACAAACTTTATATTTCTATTATTATCATTTAATTGATAATAACTGCATTTGCTGTTATAATAACCTCTATCTGGGAAGATAGCCCACTTATATTGCAGGATGGTTATCGAGATTTCTGCTCATTAAAGTCCAGTGTCTGAACACTTCATGAAGTGTGATCCATCTCTAGATGGCTCGGGATCCTCACGAGGTCGGCATCATCTCTTTTTAGGTCTGAAATCTTCATTAGGTGGGACACAACTGTAGCTGGCGCAACCTCTAGATGCCTCGAGGATCCTCGCGGGGGGGACATCTTCTTAATGTCTCTTAAAAAGTTTGAGAATGATGGCATGTATTTGAGCACACGAGTGTGTGGGGCATGGAATTCATTTTAGCCATATTTGGAGACTGTGGAGACTGTTGTGAATTGAAAATGTCAAAATTGTAGCTTATCATGTTATAATCTTAGGATCTATTTTGAATTTTCTCTGGAGGTAATTAGCATTTATATTATTTGCAGTGGGACGATCGATCAACAGTCATTGCAAGAATATTTAAGTATTTGAGAAAAAATATGAAATCCATTGCATAAGTATTGCTCCAGTAAAAGTACAAGAGTTAAAAAGTGAAATAACAAAAGTTCCTGCTTTTCCTGAACTTTATTTTAATAATTATATGCAAATCAATATTGCATTCTCCTGCATGTCATACCTCTTTAGGGTTAAGGTTTTCTATTGATAAAGACATCCAGTGAAAGTATCATTACTCCACAGAAACCCTTAAGAATGGTGCAATTGTGGTCTTGTGACAGGTTTGTGCCTCACAGTAGTGAAGAACAAATGTAACGGGTTCAAAAACGAGATATTATGCTTGAACATGTGAAGTAAAATGTTTCTCAAAAATGTTGATTATAATATTAATTATTTTAATGATACATGACAGATACAAAAATGTTATAAAATAAAAACATTTTGCAAAGCCCTGCTATTAAACAGGGTTGGAACGCTTGTGCCTGAAGCTACTTGTCAGCTGCGATTGCATTACCATCGTCTGAGCTTGTGGCTGTTGCAAACATGTCTGTAGGTTTCCACAATTAGTTGTTATCTCCTACCGCCTTCTTTAATCTGGCCTTTTCTCCTTCTCCTTTTTTCTGTTGCTATTCTCATTGATTTAAGGCTAAGAAGACTGCGGTCTAACTAGAAACATGTACATTTGTCATGTGACCAACCTGAAGTTAGTTGACCAATTAGAGCTCTCAAATAGCTGCCCTTATGGTCTTATTGTCCTCTCTTTGAGCAGGCAGAGATATGATCGATAGACCACCAGAGAAAATATATTGTATATTTGTGTGTGTATGTGTTTATGTGTTTGTGTATGTCTGGGGCTCAGATTGCAGCTGCCCATAGTTGTAAAGCTAATGTTAACATGCACTGCCAAACTGTGACCCACCGGGAATCCTATCAGTTCTACCAGATAGTCATGCTGTCATTGAGAAAAGGTCATTTTTAATTAGCAATTTAAAACAAAAATGATGCACTGGTTAATTTACACAGTAGTTGCAGCATAAACAGTCTACTGAATGGTCAAAATTGTAATTGGTTTTGTATTTGGAGAAAAATATTGATAAAAATGCTGATTAAAAGCATATATTGTAGCATATGTATTGATTTATGCTATTATTCATACTGAAGATATGTACCCAGATTTATTGAAATAAGAAAGGTTTAAGAACTGAAAGCAAAGGGGAATACAGTACATTTATTTACAAAAAAAAAATTCCCACGCTTTAGTTTTGTAAAAGTCAACAGCTCCATTGCCTTGAACCTCTGAATTGGGTTTCCACGAATGAAAGAAAAATGATCATAGATTAAAAAGAGCTCGCAGAATAATTTATGAAGTTGCATCCTAAACTATGGAAACATTTTTAATAGACTGTAAAATATGATTTTAAGAGTTTAATCAGAATGCCCACTTCAGCACAAGAGTCATCTGAAATAATGTTTACTGTTTGAATAGAAGCAATTACCACCTGTGATCTGTCACCACCAGTGCTGCATCCTGCTGGGGACAATAAGGCATGAGCTTAATTCCTTGCTTCAAAATTAGACTGCAAAAGTTTTCTGCAGGGTTTTTATTTTTGTAGTTATATTTAATTGTGTTAATAACCATGAAAATAGAAACAATTCTGGATAATACAGCTAAGTAGATTTTCCTTTTAAACTTATTCAACTGGCACCTCTAAATGGTAGTTATATAATTTGTCAGCAAATTCAACATCTAAAACATGTTGCTCGGTATCAATTTCAAGTTGGAAATGGTTTAATGGAGTTTTGAGTTTGGCAAATACTGTTAAACAACATGGCATAAAAACAAGGTATGTGTAGTTCCAAAATATTCTTTTTGCTTGTTTCGTTTGTTGATTGGTTCTTGCATTTATTGCATTTGTGTTTTAAGATAGAAAATTGGGAGTTTTGATTATGCATCGAATCCTCCTTTGTAGGACAAAAGTGTCAAAATTTAACACTGAGCACAATTCAGGCCATTATTTAAAAATTATAGTTAGATAGAGCGATAGATCGATAGATACCATTTAAACCCTGGACAACTAACAATTTCACTGTAAAATTCTCCCCACCTTTGACACTTTAAATCTGGAGTCTGCAAGTGTCTGGGGACTGAGGAGACAAGTTGCTGAGGTTTAGGAATAGGAATGTTGTCCCATTCTTGTCTAATACAGGCTTCTTGTTGCTTAACTGTCTTAGGTCTTCTTTGTTGCATCTTCCTCTTTATGATACGCCAAATGTTTTCTATGGGTGAAAGATCTGGACTACAGGCTGCCATTTCAGTACCCTGATCCTTCTTCTACACAGCCATGATGTTGTAATTGATGCAGTATGTGGTCTGGCATTGTCATGTTGGAAAATGAAAGGTCTTCCCTGAAAGAGACCACATCTGGATTGGAGCATATGTTGTTCTAGAACTTAGATATACCTTTCATCATTGATGGTGCCTTTCCAGATGTGTAAGCTGCCCATGCCACATGCACTTATGCAACCCCATACCATCAGAGATGCAGGCTTCTGAACTGAGCACTAATAACAACTGTCTAATAACGGCTGTCCTTATCCTCTTTAGTCCGGATGACATGGCGTCTCAGTTTTCCCAAAATAAGTGAACATTTTGATTCATCTGACCACAGTTTTCCACTTTGCCACAGTCCATTTTAAATGAGCCTTGGCCCAGAGAAAACGGCTGTGCTCTGGATCATGTTTAGATTTGACCTATAGAGTTTTAGCCGGTAACAGCAAATGGCACGGTGGATTGTGTTCACCGACAATGTTTTCTGAAAGTATTCCTGAGCCCATTTTGTGATTTCCATTACAGTAGCATTCCTGTATGTGATGCAGTGCCGTCTAAGGGCCTGAAGATCAAAGGCATCCAGTATAGTTTTCCATAATTGGCTTAAAAAGTTGCAAATTGGTCCTCCAGCTGTTCTTTATATGTACATTTAACTTTTCCGGCCTCTTATTGCTACCTGTCCTAACTTTTTTTAAATGTGTAGCTCTCATGAAATCCAAAATAACCCAATATTTGGCATTACATTTCAAAATGTCTCACTTTCAACATTTGATATGTTATCTATATTCTATTGTGAATAAAATATATGGTTTATGATATTTGTAAATTATTGCATTCCTTTTTTATTCCCAATTTGTACATTCTTTCAACTTTTTTGGAATCGGGTTTGTATAAATTATACATCATAAGTATACATTTTACTTATGATATACACTTTACAGTTTATACGCTTTTATTAAAAAATATATATATTCTATAGTATTCTATTTCTTTTTACATGTAAATTCTTCAGTATTGGACAGAGTTGTAAAAAGCATTTCACTACATGTTTTCTGTATGAATGTGCACACAATGTGCAATATTATTTATTCACTTTCATTACTTTTTATAATGTATATATAATATACCCAAAATAATGCTTTATTATTAGTGAAACCATACTTAATATAGAGCATAAAGACAAGATTTTCTTGTAAATGTTTTAAAGAAATTATGGTGCCCAAAATTACATAAATCATCAGAACACCAAACTGAACTTTTGCCATGTTTCCACACGGACAGTTTTAATTGCCGGATGTGGGTATTATGGTGGATTTCGATGCTTGATTTAAGACATGGTGCATCATAAAAACAAATGTTTATTGATTTCATTTGGTTATTTTAGTGAATTTTTGAGTAGTTTTGTAAGTAAAGAAAGAACACATTTGC
>MU558303.1:1961209-1977031 GCA_024362625.1 Silurus asotus | reverse complement strand
TGTATTCTATTTAAAGTGAATAATGTGTAAACCTTTTGTGACTAAAACTGACACTAAGAAATGTACAACAATTCCAATATACATGTACTGCAATGTACCTGTGCAAATGGCAATAAACTGGAATTAGGATAGATAACACTGCAATAAAAGTGTCACAAGAGTAACAATTTCCAGAGGATTAAAGCCACCAAAGATCTATGAGAAGTCAGATAAACAAACAAGCTCTCTGGAGCCTGTTCTCTTTAAAATACAATTCATATTGGTTTTCTACCAAATGAAACACTTTAAGGCATTTACAAAATTTTCAATGTCTCAGGCATCCTTTTTTTGTTGTTCTTGGCAAACTTCAACTTGGTTTTCATTTACTAATACCATTCTTGCATAAAACCTAATTAGCAATGGTTGTACTGTAAGGAGATTTTGAGCAGTGGCTCTCTTTGGTGCCTTCAGAGTTCCAGTTTTAGTTTTCTGGTAAGATTAATGACGGTTAGATGAGTGTAAGCCAACACATTTTGTTTATTTCTTTATTTTTGTTTATAAAAGTGAAATAACCGTGTGGAGCCACTGTGTAAATGCACTGTTTGTATAAAAGATGTGTTTTTTACACAACATGCTTTATTTACATGCCCATTATTATGTATTTGCAATTTAAAGTGACTTTTGCAAATATATTCATGCCCAGTTTAAAAAAATATAAAAATTAAAGTAAAAAAAATTAAAAACAGAAGAAAATTTTCACAGGTGTGTTTTAGAAAAAAGAAACAAATGCTATAAAAGACCAAAAGTCACACATCTGTGTGCGCTCTGTTTCTCTGTGTAATTAAGAGAAGTGTTCCTCCATCTTAGTGTGAGGATTTTAAAAGTTGAACGATTTTCACTCTGCACCTGTGAACCAGCCATTCTGTTTACGGCCTACTCCGAACAAAACTGCATTTCACCATCACACAGTCAAACTTCATTCTGCTACACCTGACAAGCAATTTAAATACAAATTACAATTGTTTCATCCTGCATTACTCTATTAACATGAATGATTACCTCTTAAACACTGCGAGTTGCCTTTCAGGAACAAATGCATAAAATAGCTTTAAAGTAGTTTGACCAACTTGTGACTTAATGACTTTGGGGAAGGAAAAAAACAAACCATACCTTATACACAGTCAAGGCCTTTTCGACATTGAAGTCATTGGAATGAATTTCTCAACACTTGACTGTTTTAAGCATTTGTCACCTTTGTGACAGCCAAAAATGACATTGTGTATCCATGCTGCTTATAGTAACATCAGTGTGGCCTGTGTATTCACTTTAACAAAACCTCACACCTTTTTTATGCATTGGGATCCATAATTCCTTGAGGTTTGAGAAAAATTCCTTTAGAAAACACATCTGACAAAAATGGTAGACGTAATAAATATTGTCTGCATACAGTCATGCAACATAAAATGAAATACAAAATACATAGAAGTACATAGACATTATACAGCTGTTTCTATGGCAATGGGGATCATCAGACCAGAAAGTAAACCAAATCAAATGCACTACGGTGAGCAATATGATTCTTCAATACTTTGCAGTGCGGTACATAGTCCATAGAATGCTAATTAGCAGTCATCATAGCTGGGAAGCAACTGCAGCTGGTCTGTTTTCATTCTATTTAAATTTCTAGCACATTTTCAATTTTATTACAAGTTTGTCCCTAATGAGAAAGCCACTCGCAATAATTAGTCATTATTATTACTAATGGTTTTGTATAATTGGTGCAAATTTGAATAGTATTAATATTCAATACAGTTCAATTTGTGTAGCACTTTTAATAATATACATTGTCCCAATGCAGCTTTACAGAAATAAATATTTTATAAAATGTAGGTTTGTACATTAGTGCCTATAAGTTTAGCCCTAATGAGTGCACCAGTGTCAACAGTGGCAGGGAAAAACTCCCAGAGATAGAATAAGGAAAAAACCTTAAGAGGAACCAGCGTCATAAGGGAATCCATCCTTATCTGGGTGACACCAAATATTAATACAATTATTAATGAGTTTATCACCTGCTCTAGAGAATTGAATGCAAAACTTCTTCTTCTTTCGGCTGCTCCCATTAGGGGTCACCACAGCAGATCATCCATCTCCATACCACCCTGTTCTCTACATCTGCCTCTTTCACACCAACTACCTGCATATCTTCCCTCGCCACATCCATGAACCTCCTCCTTGGCCTTCCTATTTTCCTCCTTCCTGGTGGCTCCATCCTCAGCATTCTTCTACCAATATAACTCATGTCCCTCCTCTGCACATGTCCAAACCATCTCAATCTCACCTCCCTCACCTTCTCACCAAAACGTCCTACATTTTACATTTACATTTGCGGCATTTGGCAGACGCCCCTTATCCAGAGCGACTTACAACTGAGCAGGGGAGGGTTTTAGGGCTTTGCTCAAGGGCCCAGCAGTGGCAGCTTGGTGGTGGTGGGATTTAAACCTGTGATCTTCTGATCCAAAGCCCAATACCTTAACCACTGAGCTACCACCTCCTACATGGGATGTTCCTCAAATAAACTCATTTCTAAAGACTTGAATGCAAATCTGTTTAATTTTCAGCCTTAAACCAGTGTAATGAAACCATGTATACTAATTGCAGTCCATATCTATCTTCAGGCCCAAAAAAAGAAAGGGGACAAGATATTTTTCCTTCCAAATACTTTCTCTATTTTAGATATCAAAATGTATTGCTATAATTTTTTTTTCTCCCTATTGTGACATGTTTATAATGTTGTGACCTAAGGCTAGTTTTGTGATCTGTGAAGTGTAGATACTCCTGATATTGTTTATTTGTTTAATTACCCATCATGTTTGCCTGTAATAATGGTTCATTTTGAATCAGGTCTAATAAATCTACTTCCCAATTTTATCCTCTGGCTCAATTTTGCTTTACACTTTCATAATTAACCAAATCATCCACAGCATGTTTAAAAAAAAAAATGACATACTTTACTGTAGGCCTTTTTGGGTTTTTCAGTGTACTGATGTCAAATTTCAGCAATATTTATTGAAAAATAATGCATTCAATAGAGTTTTATAGTACTAGTAATAGTAGTATAGCCAATTTTATCCTCTGGCTCAATTTTGCTTTACACTTTCATAATTAACCAAATCATCCACAGCATGTTTAAAAAAAAAAAATGACATACTTTACTGTAGGCCTTTTTGGGTTTTTCAGTGTACTGATGTCAAATTTCAGCAATATTTATTAAAAAATAATGCATTCAATAGAGTTTTATAGTACTAGTAATAGTAGTATAGAGAAATTGTGTATGTGTATATCTGTGTGTGTGTGTGTGTGTGTGTGTGTGTGTGTGTGTGTGTGTGTGTGTGTGTGTGGGTAAATTAGTGCAAATAAAGCTGCTTAATATCTATAGCCTGATAAAGAGCTAAATTCTAGCCATTAAAACAGAAACCTATATGAATAATTCCCACTCTGGATCATTCCAATCACAGATGGCATCACTTCTATGAGAGCTTCTGCTAGACAATCAGACAATCTGCTCTGAAAAACATGAAAAATATCCTGCCTTGGGCAATTAGAACAGCGACCAACGAAAATCTACTTTCATTTCCAAAAGCTAAAAGCTTTTGTTGAAAGCTGTGAGAATCCATTAAAATAATTCCGTAATTATTTCTTCCCTGTTATTGTGATATTGATATGATGCAACATGCATATTTTAATGTCTACAGTTTGATTCGTATTTAGTCGCCAAAAGTGCAGCTTTTTTTTTATTAATTTTTTTTATGTGTATGTTCAACAATTTATTCGGTTTGATCTTAATTAGTGGTTGTTAAAGTAGAAAAATTATCATAAAGCAGAAGGGGAATAGGGGACAATGGAAACAAATGGAGCAGGAGTTTCAAGCCTAAAAACCAGATGTGCTTTAAAAAACAAATTTGTTTAATTACATAAAAAACAACAACAAAAAAATGCAATTGTTGGAAAATAATTTGATTATTATAGCATGTTAGTATTATACAGCAGAGTTACTGTTACCACCCTAAAAGTAATTATAATAAATAAAAAAAAAAGGATATACCATAAATATCCAATATGGACAAATATTGGAATACCTACATTTTCCAGCCATATGTGGTTCTTTCCCAAACTGTTACCTCAATGTTATAGGCATATAATTGTATAGGATGTCTTAGGATGTGGTATCATTAAATCTTTTCCTTATTTAAACTAGAATTCCCAAAACTGTTCCAGTATGACAATGCCCCTGTGACAAAAGCCAACTCCATGAATCTTCTTCTTCTTTCGGCTGCTCCCATTAGGGGTCGCCACAGCGGATCAACCGTCTCCATACCACCCTGTCCTCTACATCTGCCTCTTTTACACCAACTACCTGCATATCTTCCCTCACCACTTCCATGAACCTCCTTCTTGGCCTTCCTCTTTTCCTCCTACCTTGTTTAAATAGGTTGGAGTGGATCTTGAGTAGCCTGCTACAGAGATTTTATCTCAACCCTATTGAACACTATTGGGATGAATTGGAATGCTGACTGCACCCCGAACCTCCTCAACAACAGTGCTTCACTTTTTCCACATGTTACAGTCTTATTCCAAACTATTCTAAAGGAATTGTCTGCAGACCTCTGGGACAGGATTTATGGAGGTACAAATCTGGAGAAGGGTACAGAAAAATCTCTGCAGCATTGAAGGTTCCAATGAGCACAGTGGCCTCAATCAGACCTAAATGAAAGAAGATTGGAACCATCAAGACTCGTCCTAAAACCGAGCGATTGGGGAGAAGTGCCTTAATCAGGGAGGTGACCAAGAACCTGATGGTCACTCTGAAAGCTCCAGCAACACTCTGTAGGGAGTGGAGGACTTTCAAGAGAAACAACTATTTCTGCAGAACTCAAACAATCAGCCGTATGGTACTGAATGATACAGTGGCCGGATGGAAGCCACTCCACAGTTAAACGCACATCACAGTCTAATGTTTGCCAAAAGGCACCTGAAGGACTCTCAGACCATTAGAAACAAAGATTGAACTCTTTGGCCTGAATGCCAAAAGTCATGTCTGGAGGACACCAAGCACTGCTCATCACCTGGCCAATACCATCTATAGTGAAGGATTGTGGTGACAACATCATGCTGTGGGGATGTTTTTCAGTGGCAGGAACTGGTAGATTGGTCAGGATCAAGGAAAAGATGAATGAAAACCTGCTCCAGATTGCTCTGAAACCCAAACCGGGGTGACAGTTCTTCTTCCAACAGGACAATGACCCTAAACACACAGCCAAGATAACAAAGGAGTGGCTACGGCATGGCATTGTGAATGTACTTGAGTGGCCCAGCCAAGTCAAGTCAAGTCAAGTCAAGTTTATTTCTATAGCACTTTTCACAACAGACATTGTCTCAAAACAGCTTTACAGAAATAAACAGTCAAGGTGTGCATTTATCCCTGATGAGCAAACTGTGCCCTGAGCCCAGACTTAATCCTGATTGAACCATCTCTGTAGAGATCTGAAAATGTCTGTGCACCAACGCTTCCTATCCACCCTGATGGAGCTTGAGATGTTCTGCAAAGAAGAATGGAAGAAACTGCCCAAAATATGTGTGCCAAGTAGAACCCTACTCAAAAAGACTTAAGGGTGTTATAGGTGCCAAAGGTGCTTCAACAAAGTATTGTGCAAAGGCTGTAAATATTTACATATGTGATTTTATATTTTTAATGATTTAGCATAGTTTTGTAATTAATATAGTAATTATTAATATTATTTGTCAAATTTTAAGAAAAATTACAAATGTAATCCATTTTGGAATAAGGCTGCAACATAAGAAATGTGAAAAAAGTGATGTGCTGTGAATACTTTCTGCATGCACTGTGTATCAGTAGCTGATTTTACACCATTGTGGCTGAATGAGCACAGATCTTCACTAAAATCTAGTGGAACATCTTTCCAGAATAGTGAATGTTATTAAATCCGCAAATGATTATGTGAAATTAAATGTTCAAAATGTACACATGAATCCAAAAAACTTTTGTCCATGAAGTGTTTTTAGTCCTCTTATACAGCATGATGAAATGAGGAATAATGATATTTTCTAGTTGTTTAATGGGTTTCTGCTTCTACTATGTAAATACTGTTAACCTATTCAATTTCTGTTAATTATCGTTTTTTTCTGCTTAATCTATTTTACTTGCAATTTTATTTTATTACATTTTTTTTAAATTTTTTAATTTTTTCCAATTCTGATTTATTTATTTATTTATTTATTTTAGCGTTATTCCTATCAAGTAATTTTTTTTGTGCTTACACTTGGGACCTGAGCCTGTCAAGTCCTTCTTTTGACCCATTTTGCCAAAGGAAAGGAAGTTGCCTAATAATTATGCACACCTGATATAGGGTGTTGATGTCATTAGACCACACCCCTTCTCATTACAGAGATGCACATCACCTAATATGCTTAATTGGTAGTAGGCTTTCCACCCTATACAGCTTGGAGTAAGACAACATGCATAACGAGGATGATGTGGTCAAAATACTAATTTGCCTAATAATTCTGCACTCCCTGTAATACATTTCTTTATACAAAAAGCCACAAAACCAATGTTATTCATTTCTTTTCACTTTTTGAGATTATGTTTATTAACCTTTAGATAGTATGAAGCATCTGCTATAATAAAAAAAAAAAAATAACAATAACAGTATTTAATGATTGAATTATCACAAACCTTTGGTTTAAAATTACAGTAGGACAAAAAAAATTAACAAGAGAGGCTTTTTGGGAAACTCAGAATGCAGTCTTTTAAATTATATGAGTTTTTTTAGACTGTGGGAAAAGCTTTTTTTCCAAATAAATTAAGAATGATTTTCCCAGGGCTAAAGCAGCATGAAATTGCATCTGTTTTGCGAGTGCTTCCTGGGACCTATAATTCTCCAGTCAGCTCTCATGTCATTGCCCAAATGTATTCTGTGCAATTTCCAAACATTTTCATTTGAGACAAATGTGATTGGCTGATTATTTTTCAGACATGAAAATGCATAACAAATACTGTGTGGAGGAAAAAAAATATACTTACATTTACACACAGTTTTATGAACTCTTTCTGTCTTACAAAAGAATATATTTTTTGTGTGCTTGTACATGATGTGTATTGTTTAATATTTATAATAAATATTGAATGTTGTCTGATGGATTTCAATTTAGAAATAAATTATTCTCAGGAGTAGATGCTTAGATGCATAGTGTGTTTAATAGCTGTTTTTCTATCTATCTATCTATCTATCTATCTATCTATCTATCTATCTATCTATCTATCTATCTATCTATCTATCTAGTAGTATGAGTACTTATGTATGTATGTTTTTATTAGTTATTATCTATTGAATGATTATCAATTATGTAATTTATATTGGAATTATGTATTTGTTTGTTTGTTTGTTTACTTGCTTACTTGTTTGTTTGACATATGCAATAAATCCTAAATCTCACTAATACTGCAAAGCACTGAATACAGTGTTACTTAGATACCTACTACTTAGATTTTAAGGTTAAAATACTTCTGAATTATTTTTTATATATTATTTTTATTATAATAATAATTATTATTATTTGTAGTAGTAGTAGTAGTAGTAGTATTACATTTATTATTTCAGTATCTTAAAAACATGCAGTTCACAAATATATTTTATTACCACTGGTTATCAGTACCATTTCTCAATAGTCGGATTTGTGCCTACATCTTCTTACATAGTATGTACTGTATTGACATAGGGCTCTTCTGTATTTGTCTTACAGTTCCTGCCTTAAGTGTTACACAACACAAAACACTCAAACGAGGTTAAGCCCTTAGCTCAGTGTCAACATTTTCATGAGACACTGGAGCTTCAGCAAATAATAATGGAGATTTTACTGCAGCAATTTTATTATAAAGTGGAAGCATTGTTTGTGTCTCGGACTCGGCTGCTCATTAGAGTGGCATAAAGCAGCTTGACACACACAGGATGCCAATCCATCATGGAAGAGCTGTTTGAGATGAGGGCTGACCTCAGGAGAAGCAGGCTGTAATGACTATGGGTAAAAAAAAAAAGACAGCAGAATAGAAATCAGCTACACACTAAACTGGCTCTGGTGAGTTGCAATGCCGACACCCCTGAGGAGCTTGAGGCCAGCGAGCATGTCTCAGATAGCGTGAACATGACAATTAGCAGTGACTTTGCCTCTTTTCTCTCTCTCTCTCTCTCTCTCTCTCTCTCTCTCTCTCTCTCTCCTCTCTCTCTCTCTCTCTCTCTCTCTCTCTCTCTCTCTGTCTTTCTTTATATATATATATATATATATGTATATTACATTGCTTTTTTGCTTTTTTCGTTTTACGCAGCTTGATCTCAAAATCAATGTACACATGATGCCATATGCATTCGATTTAACTTTGCATACTGCAGCCACACTAAACAACACAATAGAAAGTGGTAGCTTTGCATTGGAAAGTAGCTCAGTGAGTAAGATGCTAGACTGATGATCGAAAGGTCTTGAGCTCAAATCCCCGCACCTCTAAACTGCCAACCCTGGTCCTGACCCTCGACTGCTCGGCTGTATATAAAAGAGGTGAACTGATTCTGGCTCTGATACCAGTTCTGACTACTTTATATAAGGTTTATACGGACACATTTATTCAAAAATGTTATCGTTTCTATGGTAACAGCATGCAGATGGACCTGTACAATGATCTCACCATGTAAGTGTGAATGACAGGCACTAATATAATTTTCACTTTAACATTGGCATATGCTGTTCATAAAAAAATATTGTAAATGATTGTATTAATGATAACTACAAGGTCACATCACACCATCACATTGTTGATTAGGTTACAAATAATATTTTTTTTATTATTACTTACAAAAGAAAGAGAGTTTTACTTACATACAGTAAAATATAGATTCAATTATGTTCATTCACTTGTGAGTTGTGCAAGGTTCTACCTGCTTTCATATCCTGGGCCAGTACTAAGATCAGTTTAAGTAAATTGAAATTAAGAGCTACTATGAGATAAACTCCAGCTTTACGGATTAGTATATTTTTTGTATTTTGTTTGTGGACACCTGACCATAAGATTGACGTGTTTTCTGAAAATCCTATTCCACATTTTATCCTCCACTCCTCTAAAAACATGTTTTACTAGATTGTAGAGTATGGTTGTGGAGATTTGTGATCATTCATCCACAAGGGTGTAAGTAAAGTCAGGTACTGATTTAAATTAAGGGGGGTCTGGGGTGCAGTCAGCATTCCAATTTATCCCAAAGGTGTTAAAAAGGGTTGAGGTCAGAGCTTTATTGTAAGTCATTCAAGATTTTCCACTCCAACCCATGTAAACCATGTCTTCATGGAGCTTACTTTGTACACAGGGGCATTGTAATTCTGAAGCTTGTTTGGGTCTCTGAGTTCAAATGTGTGGAAAATATAGTACAACTGTATCCACAAATGTCCTATACAATCGTGTACCACATCTTGTGGTAACTACCTAAGGCTGAGAAATTCTCGTGTCCAAATACTTTCCTCCATATCCAATGCTTATACTGAAGCTTTTATTATGCCAAAGCATTTAGTCTATGAAGTTCAAGCTGGGAGTAGATTTTTGCCTTGTAATCACAATCTTTGCAATAACCCTGAGCTCCCCCCTTTTTTTCTCAGTATCTAAGGGATGCCATGAAAATGTACTTCACATTCACAATATTTGTGTTGTGCTATTTGTCGTACTTAGTCAGTTAAAATGCCTTGGAGGATGTTTTGCAAAAATGACCATATATCACAAGCCAAAAGATAAGTCTAGTCAAATATTAGACTAGTCCACCAAATGGAACAGTTCACAAACTGTTTTCAAACAGTTGGCCCTTTTTCCAAATTTTAAATGATGAAAGCCCAGAAGATATAAACTTGTATTTGTTGAAAGCTTTCTCTGTCACTCTAAAAGTTCAACTGCAGAACATAAAGTTTTCAGAGAAACAGAACATTTCAACCAAAAGCTTGTGAGGCTGCAGGAGCTGAAACCAGCTGATATTCATGATGCATGATGATGTAACTTTTGTTGTCAAAACAGGACATTTATTCCATGGGGTTCCAAAATTCTGACAGTGCAGATGAGCTCTTTTCTCTACATGCTTTCTCACTTCATTTCCCCTACAGCTACAACTGGCAATGGAAGAAGAGAGGTCATTAATGTTGAGTCCATTGTTGTTGAAGGGTCTCACACTGCAAAAAGAAGAAATCCTTTATTTTGAAAGGAAGAAGCTTGACAAACAGTTCAACAATTCTTCACTTAAAGTCTTACATTTAGTCTCAAGTATTCTTCACAGATAGTTTTGATTCATTTTCTACATCGTTACTTAGGAGAGTGCCACTATAAACAGTATTCAATTCAATTCATTTTTTTTTTTTGTATTGCACTTTTAACAATAAACATTGTCTAAAAGCAGCTTTACACAGATATTGTGGTGATAAAAATGAATGTTCTTTATAAGTGTAAGTTTGTCCCTGAAGCCGGTGGCGACTGTGGCAAGAAAAAAACTCCCCAGGATGGCATAAGGAAGAAACCTTGGGAGGAACCAGACTCAAGAGGGAACCCATCCTCATCTGGGTGGCACTGAATGTCCATTTATTACAGATAACCAATGTGGCTGGGTACAGTGATGGTGATTAGAAGCAAACTGTAGTCCTGATTCAATGTAGCAGACTGTTGACATTAACTACAGTTTAAATCCATTTTGAAAGCTCCCGTTCTTACTCTGGAATTTCATAGAACCACCCAAGGTGTTGATAAGAAATCGTCCCCAGCTGCAGAGAGTGGCCTCCAAACAAAGAGGACACTATCCAAAGGCAGGCCTGGACGAAGTGGGAAAATCTGCAGAGGGAAGAGGGGCAGGAACAGTGGTCACTGGGACCTTAGTAGCATGTTTAACTCGACAGAGAGAGAGAGAGAGAGAGAGAAGAGAAGGATATGGATTATATTTATAATATTCTGTTCAGCTGATAAACACTATATGGACCAAGTTCATGGACATCTGGTAGCTGATGCGTGTGCTATTTAGACATCCCATTCCATATTTTGTCCTCATTTGCTTTTATAATAACCTTCATTCATCTGAAGATTTTCCACTAGATTTTGGACTGTGCTTATGGAGATTTGTACTTAGTCAACCACAAGGACGTTAGTAAAATCAGGTACTGATGTAGGTGAAGTGAAGTGGCCTGGGGTGCAGTCAGCAATCCAATTCATTTCAAAGGTGTACATTAGGGTTGAGGTCAGAGTTCTATTCCAAGCCATTAATGATAATTCAATCCAACCCATTTAAACCATATCTTCAATGGAACAGGTTTTTCCATGCTCAAGTGAAGGGAATATTTTATGCTACTGCATCTAAAGACATCTTATACAACTGTGTTTTTTTAACCCTGTGGTACTGGAGAGGTATGCAAAAGGTGGTAGCTCTGTGGTTAAGGCATCGGACACTGGATTGGACGGTCACAAGTTGAATCCCAGCACCACCAAGCTGCCACTGCTGGGCCCTTGAGCAAGGTCCTTAACCATCGGCAAATTTACATTCGTGTCATTTAGCAAACGTCCTTGTCCAGAGTGAAAATGCCATGAATGTAAATGCTTGGGGGAAAATGCATGTGGCTGGAAAAAGCAAGTGTTTTAATAGTGTAAGTGAAAACAGGAAAAAGCATGGTACAGTATGTGGACATTTAGCAACTATAAATGTAAGTATAAATGTACAAAATGTATGGTATATATACAATTCATTATTAATAAAGAAACATTGGCAGATTGGTAAGGGAGGAATAAAACATGCTGCTATAAGCCAACAATCATCTTTTGTGTGGGGAAAAAAAAAATCGCCATTGTGGTGGGTCATATTATACCAGCATGACATTATTTTGTTATAACAGCGTATATTTATGCATTTTATTTCTTACTTAGGATAGATCATTCAAAGACATTCCTCTACATACATTTTCTGTTTTGTAATATTGCTACTCTGCAGTAAATGTCTACTAAATATCAATATTGGCACATTTTAGACAATATGAAGCCAGACCTCAACAACAACACATGGAAATGAATCCAAGATAGGGCCAGGTCCAGTTGCCCCGGTGTAGATGATGGTGATTGCTTGGCGCAGCCCCAGCTGCCAGCTTAAACAAGGGCGCATGAAAAGCTATCACGCCAGCAACTGAGAAGGAGAAGATAAATGCGATGAGCTCATTTTAAATCACAACAGCAAATCTGCAGAAGTTCAATGCTTTAGTGTGTCTATTGAAAAGACTCGACCACCTGTACCTAATCATTCCAGGCACACACTTTCTCTCATCACTCCCCCTTTTGCTTATTCTGACATCTCATGCTGGAAAAATGTACTGTATAAACAGGAGTAAATGGTATAAAAGGCCGGTACTAGTTACAGTTGCATGGATATTCTAGTTAGGGGAAATCTAATGCTTTTACATCCTTTACAATTGTGTGCCTCTTCCAACTTTTTTTTGTTTAGGAAAGAACCAAATATGGCTGGAAAATTCAGGTGTCCCAATATTTTGTTGAAATAGTGTAGCTAAATATTTGACATCTGATCACTTGTATTTGTGTTTGTAACAATTACGGGCAGATTATTTGTTCATTATTCTGATCATTTGATCTAATTATGTGTATTTGTAAAAATATATGTACTTAATGCAATCACAACTGTATTAATTTCTTGTTGAATGGAGGGTGAATGCAAGGCACTATAGGCACAATTATGGTTTAAGGATAACCAACCTCTTAATCAATATTTAAAATAACATTCTACATATGCTGTTTGAACATTTAAAGGCTCGGGCATGGAGGAGTTGGTGTTGAATCTATAATAATCTTGGATGTTGAGCTAATTTATGAGTTGCTCAACCTACAGGTTCCATAATTCTATCTGACTGTATAAAACTGTATATACTTATACTCGTACTCATAATCACACACTCCGGTGTTCGTGATGTTACTCACTCTCTAGTGTAATGTTCTAAATGATTTATAATCACACTCTTGGTGTCACCCAAATGAGGATGGCTTACCATTTTAAGTCTGGTTCCATCCAAGGGAGTTTTTTCATGCCACATTTGCCCCAGGGTTGCTCATCAGGGATAAATACACATATATTTAAATATAAGTGAATTTTGTTTTATAACTCGTACATTTTTAAGACCTTCTTTTCTCTCTCTCCCATTCCTGAGAGGTTTCTTCTGTCCCTGCCCAATTAATCCTAATGCTCTAACTTTGGATGGAGTGCTTTCTCTCCAATGGATGGAATTGGAGTCCACTCAATGCAGCTGAGGATGGCGCCACATGAACAGCTTAAAGATCCACTGAGAGAAGCATGAAGATTGATTTGAACTTTAATTAATTTAAATTGTTTGCTACAATGGGCCACATTTAGGGCTGCACTGACAATAAACAGTATTTACACTCAAGCCAGTAACAGTGAACAGTTGATAACCTCAAAACTATAATGAATAGACAGTCAGAGTCACAAAGATGAGGGCAGTTCTCCTTTTTGAATCGGGTTCCTCTAAAGTTTACCATCTCAGGAAGCTTTCCATTGCAGTCTTTTCCACTGGCTCGCTCACTAGTGATCAACCCAGTCTCGCGACACTTCGTGATATAGTCACGAAATTTCATCTATTGACTCGTGTTCATGGACACAAATTTCCCCCTTTATTTTCGTGTCATTTAGCACGACTTTTCATCTAATGTTATTCAACACAATGTATTTTTTCGTGTCTCCGCCACATGTTTTTTCTGCCGCTGGGCGCCACAGATGCTGTATTGTTGTTTTTCCTAATTTGTTAACTATTTGGAGAAATACCATTTTTCTATTGGTTTGGTGTGTAAAATCTAGCAGTAAATCCTACGTACCTACCATGAGCCTGATCGACTGTTGCTATGGTGAAGACACCAGCTGAAACTCATTGTGGACCCACCACCGATTCTCTTTTAATGATATCTCTTTTCAACAGAAACACGAAATTGTGCTTTATATTGCAACTATATGAAGTTATGACTATCAGTTTTAATTGTTTCTGTTTCGAGTGTGAGAAAAATAATTTTTTTTTTTTGTGGTTTCAGTTGTCGATTAATGAATGCAAATGTATCAAGATGAAATAACTTTTAACTATAAAATTACATTCTTTGTTTTTTCGGAATTATAATAAACAATATCACATTTTTTATTTTTTTTTTTGGAATGTGATTATTTAAAGGATTTTTTGAAAGAAATGTTTTGGATTGTTTTCTTTGTTTACAACACAATTTGAAGGATGGATAGAAATATAATTAGTGAGATGGATGGACAATGGTTGCAAGAAATAGACAGAGAAAATTATGCAGAGAGAAAATAATAAAGGTAGAAAGAGAGAGAGCGAGAGAGATGGTGGCTCTTAAAAGTGCCTTTCTGTTCTATAAATCAAGTGTAGTTGGATTTGGACAGGTGACTCGTTTGAAAGGATCTGCAGACACAGGTTGTTAGCCAACAGGGTACTGGTGGAAATTGGGCTACTTTTAGCTGAAGGAGGAGAAGGAGAGGAGGAAGACGTCTACAGAGACAGCAGGAAAAGAAGAAGTGTAGAAGATTGAAGGTTTTGGTGGGTTCTTTAAATGTTGGTATTATGACTGGTACAGGGAGAGAGGTAACTGATATGATGGAGAAGATAAAGTGTTGTTGTGTGTTCAGAAGACCAAGTGGAATGAAAGTAGGGCCAGGAACATTGGAGGTGAGTTTAAACTGTTTTATCATGGTGTGGATGGAAAGAGAAATGGTGTACAGTAAGAGTGAAGTGGAGATAAAGAAAGATTCTGATAGAGTGATGACATTAAGCTGGAAGTTGAAGGAGTGATGATAAATGTCATCAGTGATAATGCTCCACAAGTGGGTTGTAAGAAGGATGAAAAGAAAAAATCTGGAAATCAGTTAGATGAGGTGGTAGAAGGTAAACCTAGGATTAAAAGGTTGGTGATTGGGGTAGACTTTAATGGGCATGTAGGTGAAGGAAACAGAGGTGATGAGGAGGTGATGGTAGGTATGGTCTTAAGAAGAGGAATGTGAAAGGGTAGGTGAACGTATTTTAAATAGAAGGAGGATCATAGGTGACGTATAAGAGTGAAGGACAATGCACACAACAGATGTGCTGAATAAAATGAAAATAGAGGGAAATTCATGTCCATGAACACGAGTCAACTATATCATGAAATGCCGTGAGACCGGGTTGTAGTGATATACTTTAAGGACTAATTTATGATTTATATTCCTAATACATTTCTGTAAAGCTGCTTTTGGCCATTGTTAAAAGTGCAATAATAAAGAACAAAATTAAACATGGATAACATTCTATACTTCAATGCCATGCAATTCCGCCTGGACTGCAGCTAATTGGAACCAAACATACCATACACACACAAAGCACTGTAAGCATTTTTTGAGAGAAAACAGTTGGCTGTGTTGTTTTATGGAATGGCTTTCCTAGTCACTAGACCTAAATCCTATTAAACTACTTTGGGATGAGCTGGACTGCAAGGCCATAAAGAAATGTTAGACTATTGAAGACCTCTGGCAAAATATACAAGAGGCATGGCTGAATTTAGCTGAATTTCAGTTGTCTGGATGGCAAGAGTGTGTAAAGATTGTATTTATATTAGTTGTTTAATAAAGAATATTTAAAAGATGTTTTTTTTTTTGTTGTTTTTTTTTTGCTGTTTTATTAAATGTTTTAACCAAAATCTACATTATATATATATAT
>MU558303.1:1941723-1960397 GCA_024362625.1 Silurus asotus | reverse complement strand
TATATATACAAATAGATGTATAAACATTTGTCTATGCCCATGTTGATTAGAGTATAAAAAAAAACGTAATTTACATTAGTTTAGAACAGAAGAACAGATAAAATGTGCAAATTAGTTGCTATTATTCATGAGTTAAATACTGCCATAGTTGCCATTAGTTAACTCATGATTATTCGCAACTTAATTATGTTATGACAGCTCTTATATATAATATAGAGCTGTCATATTTATATACATATAAACACACACATTGTATTGCTAAAAGTATTCACTCACCCACTGAAATCATTGAATTCAGGTGTTCCAATCACTTCCATGGTTACTGGTGTATTAAATCGAGCTCCTGGGCATGCGGACCGCTTTTATAAACAATTGTGAAAGAATGGGTCGCTCTCAGGAGCTCAGTGAATTTCAGCGTGGTACCGTGACAGGATGCCACCTGTGCAATAAGTCGAGTGGTGAAATTTCTTCGCTACTAAATATTCCAGTGTCAACTTTTAGTGGTATTATAACAAAGTGGAAGCGATTAGGAAAGACAGCCACTCAGCCACGAAGTGTTAGAGCACGTAAAAATCACAGAGCGTTTCAGCAGATGCTGAGACTTATTGTGCACAAAGGTCACCAACTTTCTGCAGAGTGAATAGGTACAGACCTCCATACTTCATGTGGCCTTCAGATTAGCTTAAAAACAGTGCCAAGAAGTCTAAACGGGGCCGAAGCCGCATCCATGCATTTTGTGAAGGTGTGGGGTGAGAGCGCTAGGCCGAACAGTAAGACTGCAGCTGTTGGGGCCTCCTGAGAGACAGCAGGTCACCTATATCCGCTACAAGACCGGGCAGAGGTGGAGGAAGACACCCCGCTGGAGGTGGCTGTGCCCTGAAACACATCCTGTGGCAGGGTTAACAGCCTGACCTCCCAGTGGTGCTGAGAAGGGACGGGAACCATATAATGAGGTGTACACTGGCCTCCTAAGGTTGAGGCCCTTTGGTTGTCAGGGCCTGCTCGCCGCGGCCCACTTGCTGGAAAGGATGACCCTTAGGTCTACTGGCTTATTGGGCTTGGGCCTAGAGCGTCACCAAGGGCCCTTGGGCCCCTCTGAAGGGGTCTGGGTGGCAACTCTCTGTTTCTGGGCTTCGCAGTGCCCGACAATGCTGGACGATGCCAGTGTAGCTCCTTGATATCGTCAGCCTCAGAGCTAAATCCCTCGTCCATCTCCAGCAGCAGGTTAGCCTGGTATGCCTGCAACACACCCATTGTGTGGGGGCAACCCGCAGCCTGACACATTGGCACGTAAGCCGAAGTGGCTCGCAATGGTTTGGAGGGCAACCGTCCCATAGCCGCTCTCTTTCATCCCCACCACATTTGCGTACAGCGAGACTTGTGGGATAAAGAGGCGGGCCGCATACAGACTATTCCAGGACCTCGACATCTATATCTATATCTATATCTATATATATATCGGCTAAGAGTAGGCTATTAGGTTGTAGGGTTTTGGCTTTGTACAGTGAAACAAAAAAACCTGGTTTTAAACTACCACATTTTTTGGTATTGTTCATGTCCTGCTTCTGTGGCCAATACAACATTAATTCATCTTGGAAATGACAGATACCAGTCCTGCACAGTGGCCAGAGGGATCTCAAGTTATTCCTATAGCAGAACTAAGTAAGTACGTATTGCTGGTGGAGAAAAAAAAAAGGTTTCCTGGCTCCCTCCTCCGAAACACTTCAAGTGGCTCAATATTATACAGATCTTGTGGCACCCATTATGTTGTGCAATATAGGGGTGCTATTGCTCTGCTTACTAAACTTCACACTCCACTCTTGTCTCCTGGAATTAGCAATCAGTGAAGATTTGTCACCAGGCCACACATACAGTATATAGGCATGAACCCTCCATCACTATATTGGTCAGTTTTCCAGTTTCATATTCCAACCCCTTAGTCGATTATGCTTGGAAACCCAACTGTGTAAAGCTTTAAACTGATGTACTTATGCCAGAGTGGGTTCATTAATGTAATTTGCATGCAAATCTTATAATCTATCTTATAATCTCTTGTGTAGCCTTGTTCATTCATGGTACTTTTGGTGCTATTTTAGTAATGCTCAAAGCTAAATATTATCTAAAACCCCTCATTATTTCAGATTGATTCAGATCCTACAAAACTATTTTTTAACAGGGTTAAAGAACAGTATGTTGCACTGGAGCAGCCATAATATTTGAACATGCAGCTTCTGAATGACACCATAACACAGAGGTTAGTGTTCAGCTTACTCACTGAGGAGATTTAAACCCATTTTGACAGAAAGTAGCACAAGACAGGAGAGAGAATGCTGAAAGTGTGGATCAACAGCTAAAAGTTCACCATGGGGAAAAAAAGAAGAACTGAAGGGAACAAAGCATGTTCAAATGTTGGAAAAATGGGGACATGAAGCCACTACTTTAATGACATGAATTGCAAATGTTAGGGGAGACAAGGTGAACATACTTTCAAGCATAGAATGTCGTTTTTTATCAAAAAGATGGAAGGATCATTTTGAAAAGCCTGAAGCATACGCAGGAAATGGACCATGTATCATAGTACAGTGTGACGATCATGGAGTGCAAAGATAAATGAAAATCCCCAACTCCCCAATTTTTCAAAGATTTAAAAAATATAGCAGTATAGTATGTCCATATCAGATAAATTGCCTGAAAAAATTGCCTAAACGCAGTCATTTATGACTATCATGTAACCAAGAAGAATATTGAAAACAATGGTTATATGATAAAAATTGTTTTATGGAAGTGGCGCTTAGACTATTATTGGTCCAGACGGGATTCAGTGACAGGTATGTCAAATTATTGGACAGAGTTTGTACATATTACAAATATTTTACACGTATCTATGACATATCATCAACAGTGACTAAGAAGGTGCATGTAAAATACAGCCACAGGTGAATCTGTATTTGTAACTCATTTTTGGGAGCAATAATGAGAAGCTGCCATAACTATTGCCAAACATTGCCAAGCTAACTATAATAACACACTAAACATGAGTGGATTTGTATAGTAAGAAATGGTGTGTCACTATTAATTCTACAGTAAAGGTTATTCATTACTTGACTCATGACAAACAACATTTTATACTTCTAAACGCAAACATTATTTATCTATTATTTTAATTTATTTAATTCTGATCCTTCACATTGTTCCCAGTATAAATATCAAGGAAATAACCAGAACAAATTATATATATATATATATATATATATTTATACCACAACCACAGACACTTGTGTGACCTCTTTCCTGCTCTTTTCCAACACAAGAAAAACTAAAGCAAAACTAATTCTAGTTGGAATTTTTTACAATGCTTTAGTGGTGAATTGGTATAGAGAGTGCTATATTTAACCATCTTTTATTTGACCATCTTTAACATGTGACCTCAAAAACAGGCAAACAAATGCAGAACCATACATATAGTTTATTATTCAAGCTGGAGACCACCTTAACATCATAAACACCAACTGGTGTCCATTTCTGTGATAAAGTCTTCAAACATGAACATATTTACTTACATTGCATTGAATAGTCGCCTATAAATTGCTTTACAAACTAATTTCTTTCTCACTGTCTTTGCACTGAGGCTGGTTAATTTTTTTTAATACAGATTTTAAGACCGACTGTGGGTTTATGATAAATAATCCTTTTAATTCTTTATTCCACAAGAGTCTTTCTATATAAATTGATTTGAAGCTTTGAAGAAACATCAGATTAAAACTCTGTAGGAAACCGACTACACTCTTAAACTACAGGAATGCATTCTTCAAGAAAAGTGTTGCCTTCTGCTTATTCTTCAAACGTTGTTGGTGGTTTCATAATGAATATAAATTCAGTTGTCATTTTAGGAAAAAAACCTTTTGATGTCAGGGTTATGCCTAGGAACTACATCACCCTACAGCCATAGAACTTCCTTGTTTGTTACCGATCACTTACAACAGTTCTTTGTCACCTTGATTAGCACCTGTGTATATTGATTTAGCCTTCAAAGCACTCACTGTCTTATGTTTGCCTTTCATTGTTGTTGTTGCTATAGCTCCTGTTCAGGATTATGTACTGTATATTGTTCATTCAGTGGCGGGCCGTGCATTTGGAATTTGGGCCTTCAGTAGGGCCTGACTTAATTAGAATAATAAATATAAAGAATATAAAGATAAGATAAGATAAGATAAGATAAGATAAGATAAGATAAGATAAGATAAGATAAGATAAGATAAGATAAGATAAGATAAGATAAGATAAGATAAGATAAGATAAGATAAGATAAGATAAGATAAGATAAGATAAGATAAGATAAGATAAGATAAGATAAGATAAGATAAGATAAGATAAGATAAGATAAGATAAGATAAGATAAGATAAGATAAGATAAGATAAGATAAGATAAGATAAGATAAGATAAGATAAGATAAGATAAGATAAGATAAGATAAGATAAGATAAGATAAGATAAGATAAGATAAGATAAGATAAGATAAGATAAGATAAGATAAGATAAGATAAGATAAGATAAGATAAGATAAGATAAGATAAGATAAGATAAGATAAGATAAGATAAGATAAGATAAGATAAGATAAGATAAGATAAGATAAGATAAGATAAGATAAGATAAGATAAGATAAGATAAGATAAGATAAGATAAGATAAGATAAGATAAGATAAGATAAGATAAGATAAGATAAGATAAGATAAGATAAGATAAGATAAGATAAGATAAGATAAGATAAGATAAGATAAGATAAGATAAGATAAGATAAGATAAGATAAGATAAGATAAGATAAGATAAGATAAGATAAGATAAGATAAGATAAGATAAGATAAGATAAGATAAGATAAGATAAGATAAGATAAGATAAGATAAGATAAGATAAGATAAGATAAGATAAGATAAGATAAGATAAGATAAGATAAGATAAGATAAGATAAGATAAGATAAGATAAGATAAGATAAGATAAGATAAGATAAGATAAGATAAGATAAGATAAGATAAGATAAGATAAGATAAGATAAGATAAGATAAGATAAGATAAGATAAGATAAGATAAGATAAGATAAGATAAGATAAGATATACCTTTATTTGTCCCACAGTGGGGAAGTTTCTCTGTTACAGCAGCAAAGAAAAAGAAATGTGCAAATATATAAAAGAATCTACCTCTTAATATTACCACTATCATTTCTCAATTGTAGAAACCATCAATACTATACAAAAACGCAATATAACAACACATTTCAATACAGAGAGAAAGGCTTTTCACATTTGGAGGGTGAATACCATTTTACTATAGCAAGAAACCCAGTTAAGACAACTCGAAACCTCTAAACTACAACTGCAACTGTGCACCTACATTATCTGGAGCAGTTAAGAATTACTATTTGTCTTATAACAAAAATGTAAATAAAATACAACTAACTCACCAGAGATGCACACTCATTTGCACTGCACCTCAGAGGCTTTTAAACTGGCATTTGCCTTTTCTGTTACCGCTTTCATTAATGCTATAGAAACCTGTGGTGTGCAAAACAAGCGTGTAAACTTTCACACGCAGCTCAACCCAGATATTTTTAATGATGTTATTTCTGCCTTACTTTGCTTTCTAACATCTAGATAAATTGCTCAGATTCGTTTGAATTGCAGCCATGTTCAACAACAGTAGCAGTAATTGGGTTACAGAAAACAGGTGAGAGTTTAATACTATATTATACTAAATTATACTAAATTAACACGATATTAAAGGCGGTGAGGAAAATAACTAGTCAAATACACTTTTAATTCATTGGTCACTGGTTGGTTAAAATAGTGGCTATTTGTGCGTATAAATTGTAATTCTGTCGTGGTTGTTTTTTTGTGCAGCAGTGTTTTATCAAGTCTCAGCACCAATGAACAGATGAGGAGAAACAATCCTCAGAGGTGAGACCGGCAATATTTTGACATTCCTGCAAAAAAATCTTTGAAATCTTCCTTGATAATGACATGTATATCAGCAGCACTAATGCACATATTCATAATGTATATTAGAATATATATATATTTTTTTATTTCATAATGTTATCAGGAGGTTATTAAATTATTTGCATAATGGATGAATGTTTAATAAATATAATATTAACTATTTATAAAGTTAATTTCTGCTGGAAAATAAACAAAAAAATACACACTTATTAAGTAAAAATGATTACATCTATCTCACAAAACCAGTGGCATCAATTGTGGGCGATTTTAAGATGTGGTTATGGTTTTTACTAGATGGTTAGATTGTTCGATATTGAAAGTCACTACTGTAAGTACTGCTTTCCATTGTTAATATGAGGTACAAAGTAAATCTGACCAGCTTGTTAAAAAAACAAAATACAAATCTGAATTTGCACATTGGCACATGTGGAGGAAATATTCTTGATATCTTGACTTGATCAGTAATGTGCGAGATTAAAAAAAAAAATAATGTAGCCAACAGTAAAATATCAGCAAGTGCATTTTCATTCATTCATATTTAACAACAAATTAGTCTGTAGTTACATTCAATTTTTTTGATTCATCAAATGTGGGAATTAATTTATTTTATATATATATATATACAGTATATAAAACTGCCTTATTTTTTTCATTACATGAAGAAAAACTTAAAACACTTTACTGGCACCAGTGATTGCACTTGTCCTCCTGAGACTCAGTGCCGCAGGAGGCATAAGGCTTCCAGGGAGTTAGTTCTCAGCACAGCTAGACTCTGTCACTGCCTGCAAATCCCCACAGGGTTCCACACAGAACAGAACATATAACAGTAAAAGGGATGTTACACACCTTTCTCCTGCAGTGAAATTTAAGCAATTTTTTTTTTTCAATTCATGGAAATGCATTAATGGAAATTTTTTATCTTCTTAAAAGGACACAACTTTCACATGTTTTCTACCCTTTCGTTTATTCATACACTTCAAAAACTTAGATGCTGAACTTCTCTTTGGATTGTTGTTCAATTGATGTTGCAAGTGAAAAGCCCAATAAAAAAAAATTGAAAAATTGAAAATTGTTTTATGGCTCAAGGGAGTGTAAGGTGCAAAGAGGCATTACGGGTTCTAATAATGGACTGGACAAATCTGTTTAGCAACGCAGAATCAGTTATTTAAGGCATAGACTCATGGGTGTTGGGAACTCCTAGGATTTATGTTTATGTTGACATGTTGGCATAAAAGTGCTTGGTTGGGATTCAGATTTGGTGAAGTTCCCTGAAGTCATTATCAGGTTCATGGAATCAGTTTTCCATGCTTGATGTAGCCCTTGTACATAGAACGGATAAATGGTACAACATAAACAGCAAAAATATTATGCTATTTAGAAAATGTTCAGGTGTTGACACAGTTACACCACCATCACTAGCAACAGCTTGGACAGTTGACACAAGGTTGATTATCTGGGCCCATGCCTTTGAGACTTCTCTGCATTCTCCAGCAACAATTTGGTATTTTTCAATCTTCGACTACCCACTTTAAGCCGACTGTAAACCTAGTGTGAACTTTCACTGTTGGTGTCCACCTGTTTTAATTTTCAATGTGTGTTTTGCCATGATTTTAAAGACTTTACAATCATTAATAAAATAACTGTAGCTTTTAGTCCAGCCATTCTCTCCTTTTACTATTACCATTGTAAAGAGTGGTTATTTGGGTTACTGTAAGCTCTCTGTTAGCTCACACCAGTCTGGACATTCTCCCTTAACCTCTAAAATAAACATGGAGGGTCTGCTTTTCAGGGCTGCCATTTGTTTTTTTAGAATGTTGAACTGTTACAATAAACATTCTTTCGGCTTCTCTCGTTAGGGGACCAGCCGCATGTTTAATTTGGCACATGTTTTTACGCTGGATGCCCTTCCTAACTCAACCCTCCCCATTAATCCAGGCTTGGGACCAGCACTAAGGCTTGTGCAACCCTAATGGCTAGGGTTGGTTCGCTGACCGGGGATCGAACCCGGGCCGCAGCGGTGAGAGCGCCGCATCCTAACCACTAGACCACCAGGAAACTGTTACAATATGTTATATAATTCCATGGATAATCAGCTGTACATTTTTTTGATAAAAAAATTCAATAATAATAATAATAAATAGATGCGTGTGGAGTCACTTTTTTGCTTGTTTGATTTGTTTCAATATTTTTTATTTTATATGTTTTGTGAACCTACTGTACTGTTTTTTTCCCCTTTGAATAGTTGGTCCAGTCTGATTAAATATGTATGCTGGGTCTAGAACCTAGTAAATTCAGCAACGTGTAACTTATGTATTAAAACATAGTTGTTGTTTTTTTATTTATTTATTTATGTAATGCAGCTATTGTACAGTACCTGCTGTAGTCTTGCTTTCCGAATACTTCAGTCTGTAGAAATAGTTAATCAAGGTCTACCACTACTGTAATACATAACATAACATTATTACATTAGTTGCATGTCAAATGTCCTAATCAAATGATAATTAGCCCATTTATACAATTGAGTAGTTAAGGGATAGGGGCCTTGCTCAGGGGCCCAGCAGTGGCAGCTTGGTGATGCTGGGATTTAAGCTCACAACCTTTAAATGAGAATGAGTTCAATATGGCAATCACTAAACAACCACTTCAAGTGCTTTAATATGTAAAAGAATAAAGATAATGAAGTGTATCTCATGATTTCTAGAAAGTACATGATATGATCACTTCATGTTTAATATCATTTATGAAGTATTTATTTGTATTCAAATCACAAGGGTTATAACCATCTCTTTTTGAAAAAGCACATGGCTTAGAAGAGACTTTACTTTTTGCTTTCCTTTTCATAAGCCATGAAAGTGTGTGCTAGTGACACCCCGGGTTGGTGAAGATGGCAGTTGCGATAAAAACAGTCTAGGCACCAGCATGAACTCTATCAGGGGATGAGCCACATCACTTTGACCATGAACAAGACACTGAATATCCTTTTTTTTTCTTTCTATCTCTCTCTCATTCTATTTCTTTCACACACCAGCATATGTGAAATGACAGGTTTTTTTAGCCTGTAGTGACAAATTGGAGGAAAAAAAATGACAGCTGCAAATATGGTCGATCCTGAGGGAAAGTTCTTTCACTCCGCCTTTTTTGATGGTTCTCCAGCCAGGTTCTCTTTCTCCCTCAGGAATACACAGACCGAAGTTTTCTGTCTTAATGTTCTTTTTTATAATAAGATTTCACATGGTGACACAGAGGACCACACAAACAAAAGACAGCTATGGCAGCTGTACACTGTGGACATTTTAAGACCATGACCAATGCTTCAAATCACAAGAAAGAGAGACCAGGTCTATAAATGGCAAAAAAATGTGTCCACAGAGAGGTTACTAATATGTAAGTATAGAGGAACCAGCCTCTTTTCATTCAGTATATGTGTATTATACTAAACATACATATTATTCAGTAAATGTGATATTAATACCACTTTATACCTCAGAGTTGTTGTATTCTGAAATCTAATTTGTCAGATTAAATTGATTAATTTTCTATTAATATTTAGCAATGATGTGTATAATTATTGATATGGTCAAGGTTTCTGGATGAAGATGAACTTTTCAAAGTTGTCTCTGGTACACTGATTTACACAGAATTTTTCTTTTTGTGCTACAATCTTCAAGACCTAAAAGAAAAAAAAATGCTAATTCTAGTAAATTATAAGCAGAATTTTGATACACAAAAAAGATAATTAAAAAAAAAGAAATAAATTTCAAACTTAATACTGTGCCATTAGTATATGGGTAAAATTACATTAAAAAGACACTTGACTTTGAGATGCACCTTTGAAAGTGTGTCAGAGACCAAGCACAAATTAATTTCTTCTATACTGTTGCATGAACAAAATGAAAAACTGTATATGAACAAAGGTACCACAAGTTCGATGAACACAACTGTACTGGATGCGATATCATTTCATTTTCCCTTTACTGGAACTAGTAGACCCAGATCTATTCCAGCATAACAATGCACCTGTGCACAAAGTCAGCTCTATGAACATACAGTGGTGTGATTTCCTGATTTCTTATTTTTTTGCATGTATTTCACACTTTAATGTTCAAACTAATTTAAATATAAGTAAACGATTACACAAGTAAACACAACATGTAGAAGTGGCCTAGTCAAAGTCGTGACTTGAATCCTGTTGAGATGTTGTGGCATGACCTTAAACAGGTGGTTCATGCTTGAAAACCCTCCAATGTGGCTAAATTACAACTATTCTGCATAGATGAGTGGAGCAAAATTTCTACACAGCACTGTAACAGACTCATTGCAAGTTATCGCAAACGCTTGATTGCAGTTGTTGCTGCTAAGGGTGGCTATTAGGTTAAGGGGGCAAACACATTTTCACAAGGGGCCATGTAGTTTTGGATTTTGCTTTCCCTCAATTATAAAAACCTTCATTTAAAAACTGCATGTTCACTTGTGTTATTATTTTAATAATATTAAAATTAATTTGATGATCTGAAACATTACAGCGTGACAAACATGCAACATAATAAGAAATCCCACCACTCCAGAATCTAATGGATCATCTTCCTAAAACAGTAAAGGTTATTATAAGAGCAAATTTGTAGATGTGGAATAAAATGTTTATAAAACATGATTCTTTTAGTCAGGTCTACACAAACTTTTGTCCATCTAGTGTATCTATAATTATCTATAAGTCACAGCATTTAATAAATCTAAAAAGGCACGAATCCTGTTTGCATCATTTAAAATTATTAACAAATATATATATATATATAATGACCTTAAACAGGTGGTTCATGCTTGAAAACCCTCCAATGTGGCTAAATTACAACTATTCTGCATAAATGAGTGGAGCAAAATTTCTACACAGCACTGTAACAGACTCATTGCAAGTTATCGCAAACGCTTGATTGCAGTTGTTGCTGCTAAGGGCGGCCCAACCAGTTATTAGGTTAGGGGGCAAACACTTTTTCACACAGGGCCATGTAGTTTTGGATTTTGCTTTCCCTCATTTATAAAAACCTTCATTTAAAAACTGCATGTTCACTTGTGTTAATTTTCTACTAATATAAAAATTTATTTGATGATCTGAAACATTAAAGTGTGACAAACATGCAACATAATAAGAAATCTTACCACTGTATAGTTCACATGGGTTTAATTAGAAGATCTTGAGTGGTCTGCTATAGAGTTTTGACCTCGACCCTATTGAACACCTTTGGGATGAATGCGGATGCTAACTGCACCCCAGGCCTTTTTACCCTACATCATATCTGATATTATTGCTAACATGAATTAGGCCTGAATGAGCACAAATCTCCACAAGAACACTCCAGAATCTAATGGATCATCTTCCTAAAACAGTAAAGGTTATTATAAGAGCAAATTTGTAGATGTGGAATAAAATGTTTATAAAACATGATTCTTTTATTCAGGTCTACACAAACTTTTGTCCATCTAGTGTATCTATAAGTATCTATAAGTCACAGCATTTGAAAAATCTAAAAAGGCACGAATCCTGTTTGCATCATTTAAAATTATTAACAAATGATTTGGGCGCACTTCCGTAAATCGCTCTGGATAGGGGCGTCTGCCAAATGCCATAAATGCAAACGTCTTTGAAGACATGGTTTCCCAAGGTCAAAGTAGACGGAACTCAAGTGGCCTGCACAGAGACCTGACCTCAACCCCAATAAACAGCTTTTCAGATTAGCTAGAATGCCGACTGGACCTCCGACCTCCTCTCCAGACCTCATGACCTCGCTAATGCTCTTGTGGCTGAAAGGACACATTACTCTAGATTCTGAGGAAAAGCTAATGTGAAAGGTTTGATTTTCTCCATACCAGGAATCATTTCACATAACTGTTAAACTTGTATTGTGTGTAAGGTGATCTATTTCTTTTATGGCCTTTGGACCACTAAGATATTGCATGTCACATATTAGTTTTATTAACACTGACAAATTTCAAATCGGATTTGAAAAATGTGGTCTCTGTTCCTGAATAAACTTTATAAACATACTGAAATCCATTAGATGTCATTTAAATAAAATTTTTATTGTAAATTATTATGATGAGCACAAATTTACTGAGCACATTCATATATCTGTTTGTTTATAAATGCTACAATGGGTAGAATTGTTGCTGGATAGCATTGGGGACTGCAGTTCAAGCCTAAGATTGAGTTACCGGCTGTGTAGTACTTCACATGCCCCATGTGTGTGATTGACTTACACCCCATCTGGAGTCCAATCCCCATCAGTCACTAAGAGCGTAACCAGTATAAAGATTACAAACAAAAATTAATGAAAAAAAAAAATTGGTTAGAATCCAGTTACAAACTAACACTCATCCATGCAAATCAACCCAATCTGGCCATTATTTATGGAGGTAGGTATTTTACTGCATCTGGCAACCTGTCTTGGTATTGTTGATTACGCATCTTATAAAATCACTGATTTTATTTTAATTTAATTTAGGTAATGGTAAAAGGACCAGTTGTTTGCTCTAGACTTCAGACTTCTTTATGGAATATTTAATCAGTTTTATCTTTCCATTCACATGAATTATTCATGCAAAAGCTCCATGTTGCCATACTGTATCTGTTCAAATGAATTAACCACTATGAATCAGAAAGCACCACAAAACACAGCTTTAGTATTAAAAAGAAGCAGATTTAAATAATATTCTAGTATCTAGTTCACTTAGTTGCCATGGATGCAATGTCTAAATGATTATTAAAATAAAATTAACAAATGTGCTCCCTTACCAAATAAAACATCAGCAGTCTGTGTATGTTAACGCAAACTGGATATTTATATTATGATTCAAGGGACCTAAGCGGCAGGTCTGCTTATTAAGAGCTACTGTTTGTGTGTTTGCAAATTATCACATTGCACATTTTCTAATTATTTTAGCAAATTTGACACATTCAACTCCTGAGCAGTTAGCAGCATCTAAAATCAGACACTAATACAATTATTTATTAATTTGCAGGCTTCTTCTTCTTCACCTTCTTCTTCTTCTTCTTCCTTTTCTTCTTCTTCTTCTTCTTCTTCTTCTTCTTCTCATTATTATAAAATTAACCAGTACACAGAATGTAATTAATTAGTATAATTACATTAAAACATTCTATCAAGTTTTAATTCAATACATGTATTTAATAAATGTAAAACAACAGTATAATACATTTAAAGTGACCTAATCAGTCAATAATAATAAGATATTTTACAACAAAGAAATGTGGGAACTTTATTCTAATATCATAGGATATTATCTTGGATATTATATACTGGGAATTTAAATCTGTTTTGGGAAGTACTGGGATGGTTGACCATTTTTTTTTTTAGCAATACTGTATGTGGTTCTTTCTTAAACTGTTACTACAACATTGGAGCAATCGTATATAATGATGTCTTTGGATCCAGTATCATTAAATTTTGCCTTTACCACTAGGAATCTTAAACCTGTTCCAGCATGACAAAACCCCATGTGCACAAAGCCAGCTTTATAAATATATGCTTAACATATTGGTTGAAGTGAAAGATCTTAAGTGGCCTGCTAGAGGCCTGACCTCAACCTTATTGACCATATTTAAGATGAACTGGAATGCTGACTGCAACCCAGGCCTCCTCACTTTACCTCTGTTAATAACTGAGTTTACTAACACCTTTGTGGCAGAATGAGCACAAATATTTTTATAATCTGTGTTATTTACCAAACTGGACATAATGTTATAATGTCAGTGTTATGCCTGATTGGTGTAAATAAAATCTTCAAAAAAAATCTAAATGCTTGGGAGGTGGTTCACTCAGTGGGTTATTGATTGGAAGTTATTGGCATCACTGGGATATGTGAAGAAAGTATTTTACTGTGCTTTAATGTAATTTGAAACATTATATCTGGCCACATGTGCAAAAGAATGTTTTTAATGACAATAGCATGTTTTTGTGAAGGCCATAAAAAGATGAGTATGTTCTCTCATCCTTGTTTTTCTTTTCAGTAATATTGTCTGATTAACTCATGAGATAAGCCATCAGTCTACAGGGAGTGCAGAATTATTAGGCAAGTTGTATTTTTGAGGATTAATTTTATTTGAGGATTTAATTTGAACAACAACCATGTTCTCAATGAACACAAAAAACTCATTAATATCAAAGCTGAATATTTTTGGAAGTAGTTTTTAGTTTTAGCTATTTTAGGGGGATATCTGTGTGTGCAGGTGACTATTACTGTGCATAATTATTAGGCAACTTAACAAAAAACAAATTTATACCCATTTCAATTATTTATTTTTACCAGTGAAACCAATATAACATCTCAACATTCACAAATATACATTTCTGACATTCAAAAACCAAACAAAAACAAATCAGTGACCAATATAGCCACCTTTCTTTGCAAGGACACTCAAAAGCCTGCCATCCATGGATTCTGTCAGTGTTTTGATCTGTTCACCATCAACATTGCGTGCAGCAGCAACCACAGCCTCCCAGACACTGTTCAGAGAGGTGTACTGTTTTCCCTCCTTGTAAATCGCACATTTGATGATGGACCACAGGTTCTCAATGGGGTTCAGATCAGGTGAACAAGGAGGCCATATCATTAGATTTTCTTCTTTTATACTCTTTCTTGCCAGCCACGCTGTGGAGTACTTGGACGTGTGTGATGGAGCATTGTCCTGCATGAAAATCATGTTTTTCTTGAAGGATGCAGAATTCTTCCTGTACCACTGCTTGAAGAAGGTGTCTTTCAGAAACTGGCAGTAGGACTGGGAGTTCAGCTTGACTCCATCCTCAACCCGAAAAGGCCCCACAAGCTCATCTTTGATGATACCAGCCCAAACCAGTACTCCACCTCCACCTTGCTGGCGTCTGAGTCGGACTGGAGCTCTCTGCCCTTTACCAATCCAGCCACGGGCCCATCCATCTGGCCCATCAAGACTCACTCTCATTTCATCAGTCCATAAAACCTTAGAAAAATCAGTCTTGAGATATTTCTTGGCCCAGTCTTGACGTTTCAGCTTGTGTGTCTTGTTCAGTGGTGGTCGACTTTCTGCCTTTCTTACCTTGGCCATGTCTCTGAGTATTGCACACCTTGTGCTTTTGGGCACTCCAGTGATGTTGCAGCTCTGAAATATGGCCAAACTGGTGGCAAGTGGCATCTTGGCAGCTGCACGCTTGACTTTTCTCAGTTCACGGGCAGTTATTTTGCGCCTTGGTTTTTCCACACGCTTCTTGCGACCCTGTTGACTATTTTGAATGAAACGCTTGATTGTTTGATGATCACGCTTCAGAAGCTTGGCTATTTTAAGACTGCTGCATCCCTCTGCAATATATCTCACTATTTTTGACTTTTCTGAGCCTGTCAAGTCCTTCTTTTGACCCATTTTGCCAAAGGAAAGGAAGTTGCCTAATTATTATGCACACCTGATATAGGGTGTTGATGTCATTAGACCACACCCCTTCTCATTACAGAGATGCACATCACCTAATATGCTTAATTGGTAGTAGGCTTTCCAGCCTATACAGCTTGGAGTAAGACAACATGCATAACGAGGATGATGTGGTCAAAATACTCATTTGCCTAATAATTCTGCACTCCCTGTATATGAAACATACAACCCTGTTAAACTTTTTTTTGATTCACAAGTAGACCATATTTAAGGACTTGCTCAAAAAAGTAATTGTGTATTTTATACCTGTTCAGCTTACAGCTTCATGCTGGTCTTTCTGTAAACTAATACTTCACTAAAGCATCATAAAGCATCCAAAAACAATCCACATAAAACACCTGTTTTTATATTTGCTTTGTGAAATTGATTTGTTAAACCCTGGGCTAACACTCCAGAGGACAAATCAAACACAATGGCATCAAATATTAATTCTAGAGTTAACAGCACTACAGTATTTCCTTTGCACTATTAAAGAATGATTTGCTGAGAGGAATATTGGACCATTTTACGAAACTAACTGAACCATGACCTTTGCTTAACACTGTTATACAAAGAGTGTTGATAAGTTGAAATACACTGCAAGTTTAATGACTTTCGATCTTGAAATAAAAAACGACTGGAATCGAGTTCTGGACTCATTATTCCCATTGTTCGCACCATGTCAGATGCTGCTGAAGGGGCTTGCAGGACAGTGCTAACCATTAACTTGATATATCAGACACTTGATTGTCTAGCATTTCCCTGTGTGTGTCTGGAAAAAGTAAACGAGCCCAATGAGAGCACAGTCATTACTACTATCACGTCTGAGACCATGAAATGGCATTTTTATCTTGCTAATGGTCATATTTCTTTAATTGTTATATAAGATAACCCCAGCTAGTTACACAATAGGGAGCCATTTAGCAAGTGCAAACAAATCCCTGTTAATGAAAAAAAAAAGTTTTGAAAGTAAGAGGAAAGATTCGGGTGTAGTGGTTTTAAGTTTAAATCAATTAGTTTGTATGATCATTACTTTGGGCTATTTGAAATAAACATTTTGATAAAACACCCGAAAAGCAATACGAATAAAATTTGGATTTTGGGCAAGTTTAAGGAAGAGGAAGTGTAAAGTTTCTAGCATAAATAAAGACATTTCTCTAGCAAAACACAAGCATTTCTCACGCTGCAATTCTGATAAACATTTCATGTGTCACATGAATAGATAATTTGCTTCAGTGTACAGAGTACTGAAATTGCCAGATTGCAATGTTATTTTTGTAATGGTTTGGCTACCAATGTTAGATATTTGTTATTTTAACACATTTTATTACTGTGAGCTCAAATTGGACATAGACTGGCTCACTTACATACAGTTTGACTATTCATTGTATTTTTGTGTGGTCTATAAATAAAATTAAACTAGAAATTAAAACTTGTAAATTATTTTTTTTTTATGCAAAATGATAGTTATTTATATGCGGATTCTTAATCATTACTTGTTGAAAATGTCGCTTATGAATGTATATAATGGTACTTTTGTATTAGTGACCTAAACTGTATCTAATTATTCTTAGAATAAAATAAGTAGCAGATCTTTAACTACTTCACAAGTAGATTATAACAATCAGACACAAAGATGACAAAAACATGAAACATGAACATATTTTACAGTTCTAAATAAGGCATTTTTAATTGACTCTGGTGTGACCTGCAAATAGAATATACTCTAATATATATAACATATTTCCAAAATGTATTTTATGAAAGCACATATTGCAAAATATCAGAGAAAAAAAGATAGTGAATTATTGTGTAGGGTTTATTTAATAGAAACAATTATCTTAGAATGACATTTAAATAGCTATATACACACATCTTGGAGCCATGACTTTTGAAAGTTTGAGGTTACATAAAAATTTCTGACAGCACCTTTATGTTTGTACAAGAAACAAGCCCAAGGGAAAAAACACTCAAACATGCAAACATAATAAGTAGTGTTTAATAGAACTGGAGTCAGTGTAACCTTTGTTTTTTTTTTTTTTTTTTTTTTTGGTTTTATTGGTTTCAGATTTTGGGTATGCAAAAAAGAAGACAATGTCAAGGATACAAATGTTCTTGTACACTATGTACAATAAATAAACTTAATTTGCATACAATATAAGGTTTTCTGTCTGTGTACTTCATTGTTCTTGATTGTAATTGATTATGCATTATTCTAGATTATTCTGCTCTGGTTATTTATGAGCATTTCCTATTTTCTTTGTATTTGTTTTTTTTAGCTGACTTCTTATGACACAATGGAAAATAAATCTAATAAAAACTAAACTAGACTGGCTATTAGTACAGTCTAAGCAAGACAAGTAACTCTCTTTTTCCCAAGGATGAGTTACTGTCATGTGCACACACTGCAATAAGTTTTGTATGGGGCCTGAAACATGTTGTTTAGGGATATCAGTAACAATAAGCGGTTGATAATGTGTCTAAACAGATACAAATATGAGGGACACTAACAGTATTAAAAAAAATATATATATATATATATATATATATATATATTTATCTTGTTTGCATCCCTGCATTACAATGCACCCACCACCATGCTTCACAAAGAGTGCTGAGCAATGTTAAGTTTCCACAAACCTCAAACATTCATGCAGTACATCCACACATTTGTGCACCTAGGGTTAATTTTTTTTATTGCCATTCTACCTACAGCCATTGTTTTGCAATGTGTGAGGAGACAAGACAAAATGAAGGCAACACACTCATTGGAAAAACAAGCTTTAAAAGGAACCTTAGACTGTATTGTGTTGAAGAAGCAGTGCCAGTGTGCCATGCTAGTACACTTTCAGTGTAGTCTTGCTCTGACTCCCTTTCTATATATCCTTATCACATGTTAAATGCATTGAATATTTCTATACGCTTGCATGCATTGTACATACATAAATGGATAGACTGCTTCCTGGCACTGAAATAGCCAGCATTTAAATTAAAGACAGCAGCATTTTTAATGATGTCCTGATCACTGCTGGGTTGATCATTAGCTCCCTTTAAAATGTTCTCTGTTAATTAGAAGCTCAGCAGCAATCTGTTATTTAGCCAAATGCATAACTTCTAAAGGCATGCTGGTTAAAACATGTCAATATTAGATATTTTTGATGATCAGTATTACACCATGGTGATGTTTCAATAATCAATTTTTTTTTCTGGTAAAAAAATGAATTGGGG
>MU558303.1:1875970-1931702 GCA_024362625.1 Silurus asotus | reverse complement strand
AAGCACACAGCCAGGATAACCAAGGAGTGGCTCTGTAAGAAGCATATCAAGGTTCTGGCATGGCCTAGCCAGTCTCCAGACCTAAACCCAATAGAGAATCTTTGGAGGGAGCTCAAACTTTGTGTTTCTCAGCGACAGGCCAGAAACCTGACTGATCTAGAGAAGATCTGTGTGGAGGAGTGGGCCAAAATCTCTCCTGCAGTGTGTGCAAACCTGGTGAAAAACTACAGGAAACATTCTGACCTCTGTAATTGCAAACAAAGGCTACTGTACCAAATATTACCATTGACTTTCTCAGGTGTTCAAATACTTATTTGCAGCTGTATCATACAAATAAATAGGTAAAAAATCATACATTGTGATTTCTGGATTTTTTTTATAGATTATGTCTCTCACAGTGGACATGCACCTACGATGGCCCCTCCATGATTTCTAAGTGGGAGAACTTGCAAAATAGCAGGGTGTTCAAATACTTATTTTCCTCACTGTATTTGCTTTTATTTTGCAAAGTTTTGAAAATATAATTTTTTTTTTAATGGACTAAACTATTAATAATGTCACATTTATAACATTTTGTGAAAATGTGCTCACTTTTTGATTGATTGTTTTGTTTTTGTTTTTTTTTTTTGCATATTTGAGACACTTAAATGTTTCAGATCAAGTCTAGCAAATTTTTATATTCCACAACCACAAATTGCTATAAATACAAAATCTGCCTGGCCCAATGTGAAAAAAAAAATTGCCCCCAAATCTGCATTTTGTATTTACTAGGGTCTGTATAATATAAAAATCAGCTTAAATATCTAAATCATTTAAGTGTGACAAATATAAAAAAAAAAAACATAAAAATTTAAATTTAAAAACAAGAAGATGGCAAAATCTGAACATTGACATTGAAGGGTATTCATTAATTTATTTAAGTGCACGTACAGCCCAATGTGTGAATTAAGCATAAATGGGAAAGTACTTATTATTGGTAGAACGTAATATGTAACACTTTTAACTCAAGGTTGTTAAGTCATTTTATTTTTTATTTATTAATTTATTTTTATTTTTTTATAGTTTGATGCTAAATTTATTTGGATGACTTACCAATGCTCACTATTAAATGTTTTGCCTCAGTTCAGTCTCATGCTAGTGCCATCCTGAATAAATAAAAGATGGTCTATTGTACTATATGACAAATAAAATTACAGTAATTCTGATAAAACCTTTTACTAGTAAATAGTGAATGAGCCATTGTTATCAGAGTATTGCATTTGAGAATAGAGTACTCCACTTGCCTTCGAGATCTAACGATTTTAGCCCTTTAATTCAATCTGGAAGTCTGCCATATGTCTGCTGCTTATTTTATTTACTAGGAGGCTCACTACAGGCTGTGTTAACCATGCAATCATTTCTCATAGATGACTAAATCTATTTATCTGGCTATACTGACTGCTTGTGTGACAGTTTATTTCCATGAGATCGGGGAGTTGGGAAACATGAAACATACTAAATAAACAAAAAAATATTCTATTCAAACTTTATAAGCATCCGGAATTTAATTCATTATTAATGATTAAGCGCTCTCACCGCTGAGGCCCGGGTCCGATCACCGGTCAGGGAACCAACCCCAGCCATTTGGGTTGCACAAGCCTTAGTGCCTCCCAAGCCCGGATAAATGGGGAGGGTTGCATTAGGAAGGGCATACAGCGTAAAAACATGTGCCAAATCAAACATGTGGATGGTCCGCTGTAGCGACCCCTAATGGGAGAAGCCGAAAGAACGTTTTTATTAATGTAATATAATTACAGGGAATGAATGATATTCAGTGTCTTCAAATGTTAAAAATATAGGGCTTAAAACTACAACAAGCTATCACCAGCTTCTCACTGTCCTACCTTCTGGAAGCCATGTAATTGTATTATTTTTTTATGTTTATAAGTTTTTTGAGTTAAGTACTCTTTCAGAAAGTGGTTTGTATTCGTTCCTGCAGCAGCATGTTTCGATATGTTCCCATTGTATGTTTGAAGAGCTCTTTTGCTTTCAGTGCATTTTGGGCTATTGACCTCTTACACAGTAAAGCACCACCACCACGCATCCCTGAAGAATTTCTTTTCTTCTTTTGTAAATATGTGGGAAAAGTGCCTGTGCACTTCTGTGTATTTTATTCATTTATTTTATTCTACTTCCATTTTTTGTTTGGATTTTGATACTGCGCTAAAACATTTCCATGTGGATAAATTGTTTGCCTAATTATACTACATATACTACACATATAATGGGAATGTGATGTTAGTTTGGAAGGTTCCAAGTAACAATCCAAATGTATTCTTTATTCAGAGACCTCATATGTTAGAAGGTTTTTATATTACCAAATAACTATTAAAATTGCTATTGCAATTTGTATAGCAATCACTAAATCATCCATTTCCACTGAGAGCACAGAAACCCAAGAAAATGCAGCACAATTCTTTTTCTGTAGTGACAAACAAGAGCAACCCCAACCCCCATCCCTAATACACTCCACAGGGCAATGATAGAGAGATTCCTGAGCAACTCTATCACTTTCTGGTTTGGGAATTGTAAAGTCTCAGACTTCATGACCCTGCCGCAGGTAGTGAAAATGGCCCTGGAACATCATTAGGCCCCTCTTCTCTTCCCTTCAGGACATTCGCCACTGACACTGCATCCAAAAAGCCTGCAGCATTGTAGATAACCCTTTTCACTACCTTTTTTTTTTTTTTTACCTCTATCCTGTCTGGCAAAAGGTAATGTACCATCCATGCCAGTGCTGCTAGAGTCTACATTTTATTTATTTTTTTTTTCCCAAGCCTATTTAATGCCTTGTTGTGGTAGTGAAAATGGCCCTGGAACATCATTAGGCCCCTCTTCTCTTCCCTTCAGGACATTCGCCACTGACACTGCATCCAAAAAGCCTGCAGCATTGTAGATAACCCTTTTCACTACCTTTTTTTTTTTTTTTACCTCTATCCTGTCTGGCAAAAGGTAATGTACCATCCATGCCAGTGCTGCTAGAGTCTACGTTTTATTTTAATTTTTTTCCCAAGCCTATTTAATGCCTTGTTGTCCCTCATTACTGAACAATTACCATTACTACTTGCACCAGCATTTAATTATCATTTCATCATCAATTATTTACCACTCATTATTTAACCCATGTTATCTTCGCTTACCTGATATGTCATTTATAAACTATAACAGTTTATAGATTATTAAATATTATTCGTAATGCACACGGTAGCACCAGGTCTCAGTGAAGGAGAACGCAGCTGCTGACGCCCAAGGAAGAAGGTTTCAGCATCCAGAAAGAAGGCTTGACAAATCCACCTGCAGGGTTGTACGGTTCCAAAAAGGCAGATTACAGTTAGCTAACCCAATTCCATGCAGACTGAGTCAGGATTATGCTTGTTGCCTGTAGAGCTCTGAAAATGTAATCAATTATGGCTTGCTGTAAAGAAACAATGTTTTGCAACAAAAGATATTTAACATGGACTACAGACGTATTTATAGTCAGATTTATTTTAAACCAAAATGTACAAATACAAGTACTATTATTGGCAAATACAAGGGAGATAACATGGGTATTTTTACTGCTTTGCATGCGTTAAACTACAGTGATATTGAACATTTTTAATAGCAAAAGAAAGTAAAATGATGATTTGGCTAATATTAGATTTATGTAATAAATGTTCTGATTCATCATAAAGAAAGGCAAGACATCGTTGTTATCATGATTTCATTTTCTCAATCTACAGGGCACCTCTGAGCAGAAACGCATTGCTCATACATAGGCTTTTGTGTTGTTTGTTCTAGTCAGTATTAAACAGTAACAAAGTAAATGTTACTGTACCTAAGTATTATTTTTTAATGTATCTGTACTTTACTGAAATATTTCAATTTGGGGAGACTTTTGCTTCGACTGAACTGAATTTCAGAGTCAAATATCGTACTTTTTTTACTTCATTTTGAGAAATCATTTCTTTCTTTTTTTTATTTATGAGTAGATTAAAAACTTAACTAATCAAGCATGCAGCAAGCCACCAATCTGGGGAAAAGAGTGAGATCTGAGTTTGGTCCCTGAATAATGTGTCTGTTTATCTGTGTAGCAGTATCTTTAAAAACTCATATGCATTTTACAAATAAGTCAAAGCTTTATTTTTCACCTTTTGGTTTTTTTATGTTGATCTTTGCCTTTCACATATTGAAAAAAATATATATTTTTATATGCATGTATTTATGGAATATTCAAAATATGAATAAATATCAGACATTGCACTCATATTTGCACATTGCATATAGAGAACCAAGAGAAAATAATAGCAGAAACCCAGAAACAACGTGTGTGCAAAACCGGTTCCAATCCTGCCTTCTGCTTGGGAAAAAAATCAGACTAATCCCACCCAATTCTGCAGATATTTTGACTAGCTCCACCCACTTTGGAAGAAAATTAGACTCCTCACTTCCCCATACCAATTTTGGACTAATCCATCCTATTCCTCTAATTGTTTTGTCCTATCCTGGTTGCAAGTCAAACACAAATTTGTATCTTGCCTTAGTTAAAGACAAGAAAATGAATGCACTCGAAGAACATATTGCAAAAGGATTTCATCCCATATGCTTCGTTGAGAAGCAGCAGGCAATTTAAATTTTTTCTTAATCTTCATATCTGACCTTTTGCACTCAAACACATGACAAAAACCTGCTCACTGCCAAAGGTTTTTATCCAGCAAGATCACAGTCTTTATATTAAACTCTAGTAAAGAAGAGTATTTTTCTTCCTTTGCCTGTACTCATAAAGATATTTGAGCATAGCTAGATTCTAGTAGGCTTTCATAGGCTTTACCTGTCAGCTGGGGTAAAAAATCAGATATTTTATATTTAGAATAATGACTAATTTATTTCCAAAAACTAGCAAAAAAGGATAAAAATATGTGCATGTCTACTAAATACCTTGTATACAATGTAAAAAATAAAAAACTAAAGAAAATTTAATAAAAATTATTAGATTACTCTGCTGTTTATGCATTGAAAAGAAAAATAATATGCACATACATAATCATGAATGTGACGCTAAATTACCAAGCTATTTTGCATTTCTGACAAAAAGTAGTACCTCGAATGACAGACTGAACAGTTTCCCAAACCAAACCAATTCCACCTGCACATGAGGAAGGAAGTACATGGGCAATTATTGCTCTCATTTTTCCTCGCTGACTTTCTAGGAATTTAATAAAAGGGCAGCACACTGACTGCACTTTCATAACTTTAGAAGGTCTTCAAACATTTACATTTTCACCTCCTCAAGCTCTTTGAAGGAATTCTTTCTCCAGTTTGTCATTAAAGACTTACAGACATTCGGGTTAGATGCATAAGAAACAAACTGCACTTCACCTCCAACATCCACTTGCGCTTTCCATTTGCATGCGTAAATAATTGCATAACCTACAGGGCTACATCTGTGCCTGTGTCTCAAGTGTCTGTGTTTATACTCAGCTCTATAGCTCAAACATGCCATTCTTGGCAAGATAAAAGTTTATCAAACGCACTGAAGGAAATCTAACTGCTTTGATTGCATGGCTCTATTCAAAGGCAACAACTAAAATACAAGGGTCATATTTTCAGATACAGATTACGTGTGTTAAACACAACAACATTTTAGACTCAGAAATGAAGAATAGAAAAAACAAAAAGGAAAAATGGTTTTAGTGTATTTGCTATCAGATATAATACAAGGCACAAGCAAGAGAAGAATTCAAACTAGAAAGTTAGATTCATTTAGCAATAAAGTTTTTTTTAATTGGGATGAATAAATAATGCTCTAATTATGTAGTATTTAATATGTTTTAAATGACATTCCACTCTATTTTTATGGTGTACTTATAATTAAAAATGTGATCAAATTGTGTAATACTGGATTCAGCTGCTATTATTCACCTAAATAAATAAAATTAGGTTAGGATTATTATGTTATTATTATTACGTTATTAATTGTTTATATTTAAAGCATACCTGTGACTGCTTTACTAACATCTGAATAGCAAAGCAGTTTAAATAGTGATATGTTCAGTATGTAATGATGAAGAAGACTTTTAATATCCCAGCATGAGGTACTGTATAAATAACCTTATGGAAGCCCTTGGTGCTTCTCCATCATTCACCTTGGATGAAAATAACTGAGACTCTATGAGCCACTTCTCTTATGTAACTGTTACTCATTGTTTATTACATTTCATTGCAACACAGATGGTCTACAGGCATTCAAAAAGTGTCCACTTTTTGCAGGATCTTTATACAATTAGAGGCGTTTTGGTTAATTCATTTCCATTGTCACACTTGAACTTTGATCGATGCTCGTGAAGCGGAACCCGTTAGAAGTGCTGAGGTTTAATATAAGCTCAACCAAAGGCTCCAAGCAATGCAGTGATTTTCACAAAAACCTGATCAAGATCGTTAACTTTACTAAGAATAATATTTTTCAGAAAAACCTCCACTGACACAGGGGTCTACTGCACAGTTATTGAGAAAAACTGAAAAACAATAATGAATATATGGAATTGTAGTATTGCATCTGGGTTGTTCTATAAATGGGGTCCACTTGTTTAGCTAAAAAAATTTTCACAAAAACCTGATCAAGATCGTTAACTTTACTAAGAATAATATTTTTCAGAAAAACCTCCACTGACACAGGGGTCTACTGCACAGTTTTTGAGAAAAACTGAAAAACAATAATGAATATATGGAATTGTAGTATTGCATCTGGGTTGTTCTATAAAAGGGTCCACTTGTTTAGCTAAAAAAAAAAAAAAAAAAAAAAAGAACTTTTGTTATATAGTTAAATGCAAATGTTTTGACGCGTCTATTTGGTTTTGTTTGCTCAAGTTAGTTGCATTTTCTTCTTAAATGAGTAATGAGTTTCATTGATGTACATATGTGTGTATTTATGTATGTATGTATATATGTATATATGTATGTATGTGTGTATGTATGTATGTATGTATGTATGTATGTATGTATATATGTATACATGTATGTATGAATGTATGTGTGTATTTGTATATGTATGTGTGTATTTATGTATGTATGTATATATGTATGTATGTATGTATGTATGTGTATTTAAGTATGTATGAATGTATGTGTGTATTTATGTATGTATATATGTATGTATGTGTATATGTATTTATGTGTGTATTTATGTATGTATATATATGTATGTATGTATGAATGTATGTGTGTATTTATATATGTATGTATGTATGTATGTATGAATGTATGTATTTATGTATGTATGTATGTATGTTTCCAGTTATTTATTTATTGAAATTTATTTACTAGCATAAAATTATCAAAAACAGAAATAGGATTAACATTAAGGACTTAAAAAAATATATATTTTTTTTTATTTTGTAATTTGAGAAAAATGGTTGTAAAATGTGTCCACCTTATATTTATGGTGGTTTTCTTTATTCTGAGAAACTTTCATCTGGGAAGTGATAGCGGGATTCGAACGTGCGACCTTCTGATCCAAAGTCCAATGCCTTAACCACTGAGCTGAAAGCATACATTAAAACAAAAATAAAATATAAATTAGTAATATACATAAATAAACAAATAAACAAATAAATAAATAAACAGTTTGTGTCCTAATGAATCAGTATTAGTATGTACTTTTGATGTAGATTTTAAAGCATTTGTGAATTTGCTCTGGATAAGGGCATCTGCTAAAATAACCTCACAATTCCCAATATCACAGTATCATTATCAATGCAACAACATGTGTTGAACAAGAAAAGCATTTTAAAAGATGATAAATATACAATCCTTTTACCAATTTAAGTAACTTCCTGTATAGAACCACGAACATTTTGACATGGTTGACATTTTCAGTGTTAATCTTCCCAAGCTTACACTTCTAACTTAGCAGAGGCAGAGGTTTATAAAATCAATTTAATAAAGTAAATAAATTTAATCAAGTAAATACAAGTCTCAATAATGTTCTAATTTTTATTACCTATTAATATCACATTTTGTTGAATTGAACACATGTGTGATGTTTTTTATTGTGGTAAAAGAAGTATGTGTCACAACAAAATAAATAAATAAATAATAATAATAATAATAATAAAATAATAATAATAATAATAATAATAATAATAATAATAATAATAATAATAATAATGTGTTATATGTGCAATTACATTGTATTTGTAACTATTATTTTGACTTTTCTGCCACCTGTTTCACTGCTGCTACACATTTCATTTCACTTTATATCTAACTTAACTTTATATCTAACATGAATATTCTATGAATGTATTTTTTAAATTTTATTTTACTTTAATTTAACGGTGAGCAACAGCAACCCAACAATGTCCTAAAGGGATCATTAAAGTATTCTGAAAATGTTCTGACAGAGCATTGAGAAAACTACTAAACTAAAGGTGATTTTGATGTCACATGCACAACACAGCACAGTGAAAACTTTTCTTTGCAAATCCCACTCATGTTAGGAAGTTAGCTATAAAACAGTGCCCCTGGAGCACAGAGGGTTAAGGGCCTTGGGCAAGGGCCCAAGAGCAGCAGCTCTGCAATACTGGGGCTTGAAACCCCTGACCTTCCAATCAGCAACCCAGAGCAATAACCACTGAGCTACCACTTCCCACTATATACGCCACTTCCCTTATTATACCACTATATACTATAGCAGGTACATTTGCATAATTAAAAGATAGACATAGAAACAAGCAAAAAAATGAATAAATGTATGAATTCATTAATTAACTAATAAACACAAATGAATAAATACATAGACAAACAAACATGCATTAATGAATTAATAAATACAGTCAAAAAAAGTATGCATGGGATCTACATTTTAATTAGTACATGACAACATTCTGGTGCAAAATATAGAAAAATAAGCTTTAAGAGAAAAAAAAAATCAAGGCCAGAGAATAGCAAAAAATATGTTTATTGATTACACATTAGACAGGGAAATCCATCACTATTGGCAGATGGTGTTGATGATTCAAGAAAGCATGACAGCTTTATAGGAGCTGTATAAGTGAATTGTCAGGTCCTTTTTAAAGCCATATCACTCAGTGAGTGCAGGAGAATTAAGCCCCATATGCATTAGTACTTGGAAGAGAATTCACGAGCTTAGGGTTGTGAACTTTGAAGGCAGAGATGCTGCAAGTGGATGAGAAAGAGATGTTAACCTATCAACTGCACAGAAACATACTATGGGCTGTGTAATGCTCCTAATAAAAGAGGAGGGAATGTGAGAATTATTTGTTCGAATAACGCCCAGGTCTTCCTGACTCACTTCTCAGGGTCACATCACTTTATGAATGATACAAGCAAGACAAGTTCTCGATTATTAGATTCAGCTGGGACCGCTAGAGTAATAATATCGCTTGAGTGAGTGAGTCATACACCTAGGGCTTGTCTATAAATTATTACACTGAATCCTACAGTTTGGGAACAAATTTAGGGAATTAAACAGTGCTACATTTTTTTGTATAGTACTTTTGAGAATGGATATTGTAACAAGAATCTTTACATAAATAAAACAATAAAAAAAAAAAAAATGATGCAATCAATAAGGTGGAGTGAGAGCAGCTTTTAAGAGAATGAAGAGCGGAAAGTCGGTTAGACCAGATGACATACAAGTAGAAGCATGGAGATGTTTGGTAGAGATGGCAGTGGAGTTTTTAACCAGATTGTTCAACAAGATGCCTAAGGAATGGAGAAGGAGTGTGCTGGTAGCTATCTTTAAGAATAAGGGAGATGTGCAGACCTGCAGTAACTACAGGGGAATAAAGTTGATCAGTCACACCATGAAGTTATGGGAAAAAGTAGTAGAAGCAAGGCTGAGAGAAAAGGTGACCATCTGTGAGCAATGCTCGATGAAGAATGTTTATAAAGAAGTATAGAGACGTTCAGGAGATTTATTGTGTGTTTATGGATTTAGAGAAAGTGTACGACAGGGTGCCGAGAGAGGAGTTGAGGTATTGTAGCCTGTGTGGAGAGAAATAGTTAAAACCTTCAGATGTTGTAAAGAAGAAATCGACAAGAAACATGTAAGGAGAAGGATAGTTGATTGTCCATAGTTACCCCCAAGGTTGCGAGCAGTGGCTGAGGAAGAGAGCAGAGAGTCATGAAGAGTTATTTGGAAATCTTGATGATGGATATGAATATGAACATGAACATGAATATGCAACATGGAAGCTCATGTCTATTAAAAGAACTCTTACATATCAATGATTGACTTTCCATGGGTGGACAATGCTGTCTTTAGGAGTGCTTAGAATGTATTTTTTTAAACCTAGGACTCTCTGCAGAGAGTCACATTGCTTTAGAAATAATGCAAACAAGGCAGGTCTGCAATTATTACATTCAGCTCAGACCAGTAGAGAAATTATACAACTGACATAAGTGAATCATTGACCTTGTGCTACTCTTTTAAATATTACAGTGAATCTTGAGTTCAAGAACAAATTTAGAATTTTTTATTATTATTAATATTATTATTATTACAATGCATTAAAGCTGCACAACTGTTTATTCCAAAAAAGTAGTCTGGCCTGTAAATCAGGAACAAGGACAGATAATTTTATAAACACTGCTTGCATGCAACAGATAAAGAAACAAAATGTGTAATATCTGGACATGAACACAGAATAAGAATAACCTGAATTACAAACATCCATGGGTGACATATGTGAGACAAACTATGAGGAAATGCACAAGATTTAAATAGCCATTTTAATTGACCAAAAATGTAATACAAGTAAAAACTGTCATATGAAATGGAACAAAGAGGTGAGGTGCTGATGAAAAACGAGGAGGATGAAAAATTGCATAATTCAAAATATATATATATATATATTTTAAACACAGTGGAATCCGCTTATCTCGACCTCGGTTACCTCGACAACCCTATTAAGTAGACCTTTTTGAAGTGGAACCGCCAAATTCTCGCTTTTTCTACGCATTTTTTTACGGTTATGTTGATTTTATTATGTCGCCGAACCCTAATATCTCAAGCACAAGGGGGGGAAATTTGCCATTTAACGTCGGTTATCTCGGTGCAGCCGCAGAAGAACTCGCGGAAGTGGCAGAAAAATCAAGTCTTACAGCTGCTACAGGTGTTGTATTGTATACTGGTGAATCTCTGCTGTTAGTTAGTGCACATATGCCTTTTGTTGTTAAATGTTATGCGATGAACGGGAGGCGAAAGCCGCGATTGGTGGCGCGGAATGTGTGATGACCAGCAAAATCATGGAATGAACACCGGCAGGATCGGGGGAGAATCCGCGGTGCGCTTTGGGAAGAAAAGAGCAGCCATTGAGAGAGTGCCGGTGGGAAGACACGTACCGGGATACGCATGCGCGATAACAACGACCGCCGTGAACCAACATATACCAACAATAACGGACAGTGGGAGTGTGGAAGTTTAAATAGGAGCTGGTGATGATGATAAACGAGAACCATATGTGCACAATTGAAGCGGAGCTTCAGAGAAAGCGGCGGAGAAAGCACCTGCTACGCTGAAGGGGGCCGGAGGGGGCGTGGCAGGTGGATTCCTGACAGATAAACATGCACTGTATGTATTTTTTATAGCATGCCTTCATCAAACAAATCGCGGCGACGCTGTTGTGTAAAAAAACCCTTCAAAAACACGTGCATGCACATTCTCATTTATTAACGCACATCATGTACATATAGAAATTTCAAGCACGTTAATATATTGCCTCCATTTTGATTTTCGTTTAACTCGATCATCGGTTACCTCGATGCTTTTTAGCGACCCCCACATCAACATAACCGGGTTTCACTGTAATAAGGATGTCTATTTTTAAATACTGTAATTTCCGGACTATTCAGCGCACCCAACAATAAAAGCCGCACCCACTGATTTTACAAAGATTTTTATTTTGAGCATAAATAAGCTGCACCTGTCTATAAGCCACAGGTGTCTACACTGAAACTAATGAACTTTACACAGGCTTTAACGAAAGACAGTGACTGTTACACGGCTTGTCCCTAAACAGTAGCCCACCAAGAAAGTCATTGTTCACTGTCTTCCTCCTTCCTTTCAAAACAATTTCTCTTAAGAGTTTATCTTTTGGCATCATCGTGCATTTAAAAATCACCATCGGTGAAGCTTTTCTCCCGATGCCGTGCAGCTCAAAACACAGGTGAAGTGGGTTTTTTTCATGCCCGGTTGTTTTCAGTGTGACGAATGATTCGCATTTCCTTTAGACAGTCTGAGTGAGCGGCAGGTCAAACGTCAGAGGAAAATCATCCATATTTATGATGTGGTGCGGCCCGATTCAGTGGGAGCGCATCTGATTAGATATAAAGAGTTTTATTGCTTCACCTGAACCCGTTTTGCAATTTCATTGGTCTAATGTTATGGATTTCAGTTCTTTGGCTTAAAAATTGTGAGACGGGGAAAAAGCCAGGAAAAATCCATAAATTAGCCGCTTCGTTCTTTAAGCCGCATAGTTCAAAGAGTGGGAAAAAAGTAGTGGTGTATAGTCCGGAAAATACAGAAGTCCAAAATCCAAAAAATGATTTAAACAATACTTCAGTCAACAGTCATGTACAGATTATGCAATATATCTCCAGCTTTATTGCTTTTTAGACTCCATCAGCATTGAGAAAATAAATAAATCATAAATATGAACATTTCTGTATGTATTTTATCATATGAATGTGCATTTTCTATTTAAGGAAAGCTAAATGACTGGCCATCTTTGGATAAAAAATGCTGTCTACAGCACTGTCTGGGATACTTTTTTCCACCATATTGAACTCTGGCATCAGAGGGCTCTGAAATCAAGTCTGGATCGACCTCTGTCATCTGGCATGCGCTTCTCAAAACTAGTCGAGTGAAACTGGATAGTGGCCTGCAACCTGTGGCACTCAATTCATTTAAATGCACAACATCAAAATTCTGAGAATACTGGAATGATTTTATTTGCATTTTGTTTAACTTTAAGAAACAAAACAAATACCTGGAGTAGACTGTGCAAATCTTAAAGCACACAAGCATCAGTCAGGTACAATCAGTAAACCTTAGACTTTCAATAATTAAATAAAAACTTACTAAAAAGGAGAAGCAAATCAGGAACAAGCAGAAGCTCCTTCTTCTTTCCGCTGCTCTCATTAGGGGTCCCCACAGCAGATCATCTGTCTCCATACCCCCCTGTCCTCTTCATCTGCCTCTTTCAAATTAACTACCTGCATGTCTTTCTTCACCTCATCCATCACCCTCCTCCTTGGCCTTCCTCTTTTCCTCCTTCCGGGTAGCTCTATCCTCAGCAATCCTCTACCGATATTACCCATGTTTCTCCTCTGCACATGTCCAAAAAACATCCATCTAAAACATCCACCACATGGTGACCCTTTAATGATCTTGTTTTTTTCCTGTCCATTGTTGTCACTCCGAATAAAAATCCCAGCATCTTCAGCTCTGCTACCTCCTTCTCTCCAGCACATACATTTACCTCTCCAGGCTCTTCTCAACCTGCTCCCTACTTTCACCAAAAAATCACAATATCATCCGCAAACATCACAGTCCAAGGAGACTCCTGTCTGACCTTGTCCATCAGCCTGTCCATCACCACTGCAAACAGGAAAGGGCTCAGAGTCGATCCTTGATGCAGTCCCACCTTCAACTTGAACCAGTCTGTCGTTCCTACCGCACACTTCACTGCTGTCAAACTGTCCTCATACATGTCCTGCACCATCCATTTCCAGCTTCACGCTCATCGCCCTATCAGACACTCTCTTCACCTCCACTACACTCTTACTGTACTAGTCCTTCAGAATCACCATTTACACCGATACACCATTTCTCTTTCTATCCACACCATGATAAAACAGTTTAAAGCCACCTCCAATTTTCCTGGCCTTACTTCATTTCCACTTGGTCTCCTGAACACACAACATATCTAAGCATTTACTTTATTGTTAATGCTGATTGAACATTCTTTCAAACTTGTATAAGGCAGGATCTAGTGATAATGCTACAATCAGTGTTTCGTATTTTGTGTTTTCTGATGTCATTTTTTAAATCACTCGTGTTCATGTGATATATTCAAACTTATACTTTATAAATAGTTGCTAGAAAAGCCTGTTGTGCTAAAAAATGCATTTGAATACAATTTTGTTAATGCAGATATTTAAAAAATTTGTTTTTTTAAGAACACAGCAGAACGTTCTAATCTTTGTCACAAATATAAAAAATGTATTGGATATATGCTTCAGTGCACAGTTTAAACTTTCACCACCCACAGCCACAAGGCACCCATTGCTCTCCAGGTGGTTAAGGACACACTATACACAATGTCTGTCTACTCATTCAGTAAATAAATGTTTCAAGGAATGTGTTTTTTTTTTTTTTTTTTATGGTTTTATATCCGAATAAGAATCAGGTTTATTGGCACCCACAAGGCATTTGGTTCCAGTGGTGACTTTCAATAGTACATAAATAACATTACAGTAAAACTGTAAATTTTTTTTGTGTTATATTTTTATATCACTAGAAATTAAAAAAAAAATGTCTCCCAAGAAAATCGGTGATGGTGCTGGGAAAAAGAAAGTAAATAGAATTACCATTGAAACCAAGAAGGAAATCGTTAAAGAGTACGAGCGTAGCGTGTGTCTCACACTCACAATCAACCACTACCACATGGGTAAGTGTTAAATTATGTTTACATTACAGTAATTTGCGGTGTATTTGTTTGTTAAAATAGGCTATGTTTGCAGAAATAAGTGATCAATTGAAGTCTAGGAACGAATTTAATCACTTTTACAATAATTCTTATGAGAAATATTAGTTTACACCTACGAGCAAATGGACCTACGAGCAATTTTCACGAACAGATTATACTCATACAACGCAGTTTTACTGTTTACATTTAGCTTGGACTATACAAGACAAAACAGACAAGACCAGACAAAACAGACTATACAAGACAAAACAGACAATATAGACCAGTATGAGTATTAATAGAAATACAGAGTATTCATGAGGTATAAAGAGACCACTTTCGAATATGAGAAAATATTCATATGAATATTATATGAGAAAATTTATTGTTTATGAAGACACATTGTGCAACAACTAACCCTAAAGTATGAATGTTATTTTTATACAACTAAAGCAATGCTGGATTTGGTCATTTACACACTCTATTAAATAACCAAATAACCAAAAACCAAAAATGACTTCTCTGCCAGAATGCTTTTTCTCCTGACACAGATGCATTGTTCTGAAACTTGGCTGGCGATTATTGTTCTCATATGTGCTAATGTGACCAGAAGTGCATGCTGCTTGACCTTGTATAATAATATAAAAAGTCAATTTTACATTGTGCACAGGATTACACTGTTCCCCATGTTGCCTGATTAGAAATTCAGGAGCCAGGAGACCATTGTTGATCTTCAGACCTTAGATCTTTACAAGTTCATTGCACATTTGAAGAATTTCAGATCAGCTTTTTATCAACACAGGCATGACTTCAGAAAGGTTTCACCAGTTAATGCTTAAGAATTAACAAACTGTTTTTTTTATTTTTTTTTTCTTTACGGAATATAAAATATGTTCATTGTTAATAAAATTCTTGTAAATATTCATTTAAATGCATATGTGATGCCATTAATAAACATGGTAAAAACAATGAAAAATCATAATAAATAAATAAAATAAATAAATGCTAGAAAACATTGTAAAGCATGAATGTATAAAGTAGGCAATGCATTTAAAAAAAACTTTTGGAAAACAAATACATTGCTAAAACAATACAAATGTTAAACACACAATGTAGAAATATTGTAAAACATAAATTAAATACTGTTAAACATTGTTAAAATCACTGTAAACATTAAAAAAGTTAAACAAAATTATATAAACATGTAAAACATTGTATAAATAGGTAAAAACACTGCATAAATATGAAAAAAAATACTGAAAAAACATAAAAGATTGTATAAACAGCTAAAAACACTGTAAAAAAGATGCATAAACATGTACAATCACTATAAATATGTAAATAAAATAAATAAAAAACACTGTTTAAATATAAAAAGACTATACATGTGTAAAAACAATGTATAAACATGTAAAAAAAAAATTCATGCTACATCAGTGACCCAGTTTATGAAAGTCTCTTAAACAATTAGGGGTAAATTGACATGAGCCGGATCCAATTATCTCATGAATTAAGACCCCGCTAACCGAATTCCATGTTTGTAAACTCAATTAGACAATCTATTATTTAATTATCCTGGATAAGTGTGCACACTGGCTCTGTTTTAAGGGCAGGATGAATGACACACCAAATAAGGACTGCATTCTTTTAATGTTGTGTGTGTTTTGTAAAGGCCACGTGCATACACCTTATCACAAGGCAGCAAAACTAAGAAAATTACCAGAACTGCTAGACCAAAGCATGCCAAATGAAAGTGGCAATAACAAGATACTTACAGAAGGCCTTAGATGTCATTATCCCCCCTTTATACAAAAACAACATGCCAGATCGCGGGAAAAAAAATCCCCTTCCAACCTACCAATTTTGTTTTTATAGCCACGGATGCATGTGCTTGTTTTTATTAATGTAATGTCTCCACCTCTGTCTTGTCATTAAGCCTGGTCTTGTTTAGAACTGATCACTTGTTGAATTTATATATTCTATTGCTTCTTTTTGCAACTGTGAAGTATTGCCTTGAGTATCGCTTTACATTGTATGTTATATTTGCTTTGGATATTTATAATGAAATAAAATGCTTTATTTTTATACACTGGCGTCCACCTGGACATTACATGAGATAAAAGTCCATTACGTTTTTTGCTTTCTTTTTTCTGTTTAAAATTTTCTCATGATCTCATGATCAATTTATGTTGTAAGAATATGCTTTTTATCATATAAAAGTCAATGCTTGCATCTGTGACTTGTCTTTACCATCATCATCATACAATACTTGCAATATTTTATCAACATTGCTGTAGAAATGGATTTGTACTGTTAGGTTGGAGTTGAATGTTATTCTCAGTTCCGGACACATTGAAGTAGCATGAGGACAAGTTTCTGATAGAGACTACAGAGCATTTCTGTCGGTCGCAATGAATAAGAGTGTCAGCTAAATGCAGCAAAATAATCAGTTTAAACTCAACAGTATAATCCGGATATAAACATGCAGCAATCCATGCAAATGATTGGATCTGAAATCAATCAAGTCGAGAATGACTTTAATTAGTCTGCTTATGTGAACATGTTACACACACATTCAGCAACAGGATAGAAGGATTTCTTTTTTTTAGTATATTCGATTTTCTTTTTCAGTACCAAATATATCGTTGTCAGCTGATGAAGCAAAGGCAAGAGCAGATGCTCCAAGACCATCATTACATGCTTCAACTAGAAGCCATGGATGACCGCAAAAGTGCGTGCTGAAACAAAGAGACTGAAACAAAGAGACTCTGCATTTAGAGCAGGGGACAAGACGGCCTTAAAAACAGCAAGGGCCAAACTGTCCCGTGAAATCACAGACGCCAAGAAACTCCACCACCATTTCCAGGACAGTGGCAGGGCATCCAGGCGATCACAAACTACAAGACATCACCTGCTTGTGACCATGACGCCTTCCTTCCAGATTTGCTGAACGACTAGAACGAGGTACAGAACAACGTGAAGGCGAGAAAGACTACCCCTCCTCCCAGTCACCAAGTGCTCTGTTTAACCACAGCTGAAGTGAGGAAAAATCTATGCAGAGTTAACCCACGGAAGTCTGCTGGACCAGACAACATTCCTGGCAGAGTTCTCAGGGAATGCGCAGACGGCTAGTCTTAACCGACATCTTCAACATCTCCCTGAGCAGCAACGTGGTTCCGACATGACTCAAGACGACGACCATCCTCCCTGTGCTGAAGAAGTCCACTGTCCCATGCCTCAATGTTTATCGCCCCATTGTAATGAGGTGTTCTGAGAGGCTCGTCATAAGGCACATCAAGACACAGCTTTCACACTCACTAGACGCCATGCAGTTTGCGTATCCTCCATTTGGCACTCACCCACCTGCACAACAAGGACTCCTATGTATGAATGCTGCTGATTGACTTCAGTATTCAACACAATCATCCCTCAGCTGAGAATTTGAGCCTATTGGGCCTGAACAACTCGCTCTGCAACTGGTTACTGGACTTCCTGAGTGGGAGACCTCATTCAGTTCGAATCGGGTACAACATCTCCAGCATCACCACACTGAGCTGTTCAGTGTGCCATCAGACTCCTCTATACACAAAACTGAACTAGAACTAAACACACCCACACACACACACACACTCACTCAACTATGTGCTACCGAACTGGACAACCTGAACTAAACACACACTCATTACTCATTACTCATCTCAATCCATTCCACCATCATTTATTAACTGTTTATACTTAACCATATTACACTGTTTACATGCTGTTTTTGCACCGCTTGACTTCTGCTACTGATGTTTTTGCACTGCGTTGTGTTTGTTTCCATATACTCTCGGTTATAGTCTTTATAGTCCTGTTTGCACAGTACTGTAAAACCAGAGTATACAGTAGGTTTACTGGTCGGCGCTATCTTAAGTTATGTGTATTGTCCCACACTGTCTTGTGCTGTCTTGTGTTATCTGTCTGTACTGTTTTTTGTCTGCACTGTTTGCACTCAGTTGCACTCAATGCACTTCAAGCAGCTTTACGTTGTGTGTTGTAGCTCTATGTTGTTTAGTTTAGCACCAGGGTTCTGAAGAAACGTTGTCTTGTTTTTACTGTGCACTGTGTACCACTGTGTATAGTAGAAATGACAATAAATGCCTCTTGACTTGAGATGCGAGTGCGGGAAATGTATTAATGGAGTCGAGATTAAATCAAACAAATAAAGTAATCACCAAGATGCAGAAAACAAGCATAAACATTGATTAAATTTGAGACCTGACCACTAAGAAAAACAGATGACAAGAAAAAACAAACGAGAGACAAAAGGTGCGGTGAATTGTTCATTTAAATACAAGTGCTAACAATTCAATTTAGTTTAATTAATTTTATTTGACTAAGGCTTTTAAACCCAAAGTCTCAAAGCAGCTTTATCTGCAAATAAAACAATGTATATATATGTATTTAATTATAAGTTTATCCCAAATTAGCAACCCAGTGGTAACTGTGGAAAGGAACCCCTGAGATGGCATGAAGAACAAACCTTGAGAGGAACCAGACTCACAATAGGAAACCAATCCTCATCTGAGTGGCACTGAAGTTCTATTCATTACAGTTCAGTTACAGTAACTTCATAGATTTGTAGGATGTTGAAATAAAACCCTTGAAGTGGTCTTCAATTGGAGAGAGCTCTATCCAGACAGTGGGCATTGTGATGAATCCAGCACATCTGAAGAGAGAAAAGGGACAGGAACACTGGTTAGTGGTACCTCAGGGTCATGTTTAACTCAACAGAGAGGGGAAGAGAGAGAGGAAGAAGTAAAGAAGGAGAGAAGAGGGGTAATAGGAAAAGAGAAATAAGAATTATTAAGCAACAGTAATCAGTGAACATGAAACAGGTTCACAAAACATGAAAATTTTGTAAATTTCCAGACAAACAGTTTACACATAACACATGTTTTTCTTCATCCTGAGCACTATATAGGCAGTTGTAACACTTAAATAAATGTAGACGTTTTGTTTTTACTATTAAAGGCAATAGTGAAAAACGAAGGTGAAGGTGTATAATTGAGGCAAAGGGTTTTTTTTATAGTGCAAATAAATAAAACTATGCAAATCTGCAAGCAAAGAAAAAAAAAAACCTAAAAGTCAAGAAAAAATCAAGGAACTGTAAACAATGTTATAAAGGGGAAAGTCTGGATCTTTTTTTTATAAATGAAATATACAAAATACATAGACATGAAGACACAGTACAATGAATGACAAACATAAACATTACCCTGACTATGAACGTGAACTAAAACCACATAACAAGGCAACAACCTTGGAATACAACAAGTGCAACATACAACATGTGGGAACACAAAGCAAGAAAAAAAATTAAAAAAGAATGAATCATACTAGAAATAAAAAGAAAAGCTTTACAGTAAGACACTGTAAAAGTGTATTAGTACTAATTAAGAACAAACAGGAAACATACGCTGGGGCTGAAGGGTAATGTAGAATATGTGCTGATCTCAGCATAACCATGACACATACACCTAAATTCACAATTGCCTAAAACATGGGTAAGGTACTAAGTAAATTTAGACCACAGAAGAAATTAAAAGGCATTAAAAAGAAATCCTGCACTCTGACACTGCAGATTATAATGACATTTTTTTTCACAAACTGAAATTACAGACACGTGCAGAGAGAATATTCTTTCTCTCTGCGTGGTTTCCTGTTATAAACAGTATAAATGACAGGATTCATTGGATATTCTTAACTCTGATTTAAATGAAAACTTTAAGTTAAGCACTGCATATAAAAAAAGTTAAAATGCAGTATATACTTTATGGAAGTTGTTTTAATAACTTTTTCTCCAAGACAAAAATAAATGCTAACTCTCAGTCTATACTTGTGTACAACCTTCATATCAAGCAAACGTTTATTTCTGCAATGTTCATTTACATTAATAGATTATTATTTTTAATTTTTATTTTAATAATTCTATATTTATTTATTTATTTATTTATTTATTTATTTAATTTATTTATTTATTTATTTATTTATTTATTTATTTATTTATTTATTTATTTATTTATTTCAGGGCAAGTTCTATCAATCAGCTGCTTCACTCCAGCACAACAGAAGTTAGAGATTTTTTAAAAATGTTTTTAAATACAGTGTACATAGCATATCGGTGTAAAAGCACATTAAAAAGCTTCGTAAGAAAACCAAAAATGCACAGGTTGTTGCTGGGGTCTCTTCCACTCCTCGGTTATGACATCACAGAGCTGTACATTTCAGATCTCTCTTTCTGAAGTTTTCTAACGTGTCATTTCCATTATTCAGAGTGACTTACATAATTATCTTATTAGTAAATGTGTTGTTGGGGGGGTTAAGGAAGGCCCAGCAGTAAAATTTGGTAGTGCGGGGTTTTAAACTTACAAACCTTTAGGGTTAAGGTTAGAAGTACTACATTTATATATACATATTATATATACAAATAAACATTTATAAATGTATATTTATACACTCATATTTTATGGTAATATATATAGTGTATATACAGTGACTCATTGCAAGTTATCGCAAACGCTTGATTGCAGTTGTTGCTGCTAAGGGTGGTCCAAACAGTTATTAGGTTTAGGGGCAAACACTTTTTCACACAGGGCCATGAAGTTTTGGATTTTGTTTTCCCTCCCCAAACTGCATCTGTTCCCTTGTGTTATCTGTTACTAATATTCAAATTAGTTTGATGATCTGAAACATTAGTGTGACAAGCTTGCAAAAAATAAGAAATCAGGACGGGGCAAACACTTTCTCACACCACTGTATATGTATTGTACTTATTTTTCTCCTTTTTTTCTTCACAGTCACAGATGGTTTGGGTTTAAGCACTGGTTTAAAATGAAGCGTGTGCGTGACTAAAACACATTTGATGAAATTGGCTTTTAAATGTAACAGGTTGCCACATAAAATAATTGTCTTATCTATTTAGTACATATTTGGTTAAAGTTGCATGTTCCAATAAAATGAGGTGATAAACTGTTGCCATCCACAAGATCATGAAGAAACCAAAAAGCCATGGACTGAATACATGTAATTTAGAAGTTTAACCTGTGAATTCATACATGTATTATTCATAAATTTTCTAAGAATTTACTTATAATTAATTAAAATGTACAATCAATCATGTTATTGAAAGCAACACTATTGTACCGCTTTACTGCTATAATGTGCATGGGGTCAGGAAAACACCATTTCCCACCTTCATGTCTGCTAAGCCAGGGTCTTGAGAGACTGCAAAACACACACTTTCCTCCAAAAGAGAGCAGAAAATCCCACTGTGTGTTAGATTTAGAATGTCACACCCCCTTCTGTGCTGTCCCACCCATGTCAGGAACTAAAATATGAATATATTATTTGAATAGTGAAAGTTTTATAAACTGAAAAACCCCACCATTATTTGTATTCTTGCCTGGTTCACATGGCATCATGTTAAGGCTGGAGTTATGAATCATGCCGGGTTCCTTTGGGACGCAACAAAAAAGGTCACCGAAGTGTGAGGTTTTTATTTTTATGCGGGCACAAGCAAGCGGTCAGATATGAAGCTTGTGGGACAAAGAAAGACCATTAACCTGAATGTGCAGCACTGCACATTTTTATTGCCCGCCTGCTCAGGGTGGCAGTGGGGTTTCAATTATCTGAAAACAAAATGCTTTAGACCTTCATATAATATCCAATGTTTGTGTTTCTTTTTTCTTCTTTTGGGGGGAAAGTCTTACAGACTAAGAGCTTCAGAACAGCCAGTGTGAGACAATGAGTGCTATGACCATAGAATTGTGCTTTTTAAACATCTCATAAACTGTTATAAGAACCTCCACTTTTCAGGGAAGATGATTCACTAGATTTTGTGCTCAAACATCCACAAAGACATTATTAAAGTCAGGTACTGATGTAGGGTGAGGTGAGAAGGCCTGGGGTGCAGTCAGTGTTCCAATGCATCCCAAAGGTGTCAAGTCAAGTCAGGTTTATTTGTATAGTGCTTTTCACAACAGACATTGTCTCAAAGCAACTTTACAGAAATCAACAGTCAAGGGGAATGGTGTGTGTTAATCCCTGATGAGCAGCCATGGCGACTGTGGCAAGGAAAAACTAGATGTAATGAGGAAGAAACCTTGAGAGGAACCAGACTCAAAAGGGGAACCCATCGTCATTTGGGTGACATCAAGAGTTTGATCACGTGTTCAATACATTTGAGGTCAGAGCTCTATAGCAGGACATTCGAGAGCTTTCCTTCTTACGCATGTAAAATCTCATGAAGCTGGATTTGTACAAAGGGGTATAGTCCTGCTGGAACAGGTTTGAGTCTCTAAGTTCAAGTGAAAGGAAAAAGTTATTATACTGCATCCTAATGACATTCTATACAATTGTGTACAGTTTTGTGGAAACAGTTTGCGAAAGAACCACATACGGACGCAAGTTTTTAAAGAAAATGTTTTCTCCGTATAATGTATCCTGTCATATTAAGCTTTTGATTACAAACCCAAATGTCTTTGTGTAGCAAAAACAAAATAATTAAACTTGCATTTTCAGTCATTTTAGAGATAGCTGTAAATAATGATATATTTTTTTTAAATGTGCTTATTTTATTCAAGTGCCAGAGAATGAGATGTAAAAATAGGAGCAATAGGGTATTAGAGTGCATTCGTTTGAACATGGGATTTGCCAAACAACAGAAAACAGAATAATAATAATAAAAAATAAAAAAAAAAGGAAATGAAACAGCAACAACTACGAAGTGCTACAGCCAGGCTGTAGGGTTTTTCTTCAATGTTCTGTAGTGACACAAAGTGTCATTGTAGTGTAAGTATCAGTGTTCATGGCCTTGTTATGTTTAAGATATTGCTGCATAATCCTGAGTGAGAGATTCTCAGAGTAGTAATTCAAGTAACATCGCTTTTACATGAGAGATATTGATCTGAAATATGTTCAGGTCCTCATTTTAGCAAGCGATAGTGTAAACTAGAACAAGCTAGAGACAGAGTGCCACACTGTGGTAAACTATAATATGCCATATTTCATAGATGGTCCAGATTTGTGAGAATTTGTTTTCCCAGTTGATCGATATCACATTAGGTGAGCTTTGGTCTAATCAAACTTCTGAGATACTGTTACTTGCAGCTTCAATGTGTACATTTCTATCTTTCTATCTACACAATATAGACTATGAAGACAAATGTTTATGGACACGTGACCTTAAGATACCTATGAGCCTTCTGAACATCACATTCCACATTTGGTCTCTATTTGAAACCATTATAAAAACAAACCATTATATAATATTAGACCATCATATAATACCCAATGTTTTTGTATGTTTTTATTCTTTTTTTAGGGGATGTGGATTAAGTCTTAATCTCCTCAAATGTATTCAATGTAAAGCATTGTATTAATGAACAAGATAAGAGGAATAACTAATACAAAGAAAAGAAAACCAGCCCTTGAAGACCTGAGAAACCCAACAACAGCTATAGAACAGCCAGTGTGAGGCACTGAGCATAAAAATGTGCTTTTATACATCTCATATCCTGTTATGATAACCTCAAATCTTCTAAAAAGATGTTCCTCTAGATTCTGGAGTGTGGTTGTGGAGATTTGTGCTCATTCAGCCACAAGGTTGTTAGTAAAGTCCGGTTCTAATGTAAGGTGAGAAAACCTGGGGTACAGTCAGTATTCCAATTCATCCCAAAGGTGTTCACTAGGCTTGAGCAGGTCACTTAATATATTTCACTTGCAACCAAAGACGTCCTGTACAATTGTATGCCTTCAGCTTTCTGGTACCAGTTTGGGGAGGAACCACATAAGGGTGAAAATGTCAGGTGTCCCAATACCTTATACATATAGTGTATTTGGTGATATGTATCTTTTAATCACAAACTCAACTATAGTCTGTCTGTCTGTCTGTCTGTCTGTCTGTCTGTCTGTCTGTTATTGGGTGGTAATTCATTTCTTTCAAGAACCAAAATTATTGTTGTTAAATAATGGCTCAGAACCTAGATCCCTTTGTCTGTTGAAAAGATAAAGGACAACTAGACAATTCATTCCGAGTTTCCCCGCTGTATTCCAAAATGTAATTAGGAAATGAATTATTCTATTCCTCTGGCTAATTCAGCTTTCCACCTTTTACGCACAGTTGAAACAAATATAGAATTGTGTTTTTAATAAGGATCCCTCTGCATTATTAATTCAGCATTTCTCAGTGTAGCTTCAGTTGTAAAAGTTTGAAGCAGAACAATGGGTCAGTTCTCAGAACAAAAAAACTCTATTATCGCTCTGTTTTTCCTTCTAACGGTGTCTCTAATAATGGACGGGCTTCAAAACCGGTGAAACAAAGCAGACAAGCAGACAAGCAGACAAAATGAAGAAATCTGTTTATAGGAATAATTTCTTTAGGTTTTTCTTTTTCTTTTTTTTATATTTAATAACTATATATAACTATAATTTACAATTATATTATAGATCTCCAAAAGCGTTACCTTTTTTTTAAAAAAGTTTTAACTTGTTTTGCAATCTTGAATAAAGCCTGGTGTAAAAGATAGATGTGCAGATAGACTTTGTCCACACACACACACACACACACACACACACACACACACACACACACACAAGCACGCACGCACGCACACATGGCAAAGCCATTCATTTAGTCATCATCACACACACACACACACACACAAGCACGCACGCATGCACACATGGCAAAGCCATTCATTTAGTCATCATTCATTTTCGCAACCCTTTCACAGACTTTCTGTCCTCTGTGCTCCTTACATTTGTCCTTGAATGTGATTGATTGTTAAAAGGTTTGCCATGAAGTGGGTCAAACACCTTTAAGCTACTTCAAGGCTCCACAGTGTGCTTCAAAAGGAGAAAAAAAAAGAGCAGCTATGTGTACTGCTTTAGGATTGGTCTAGTTAGGGTCATGTGCTCCCAATTTTTCACTGTCATGCCGTAAATACAATCTTTATTAGCTTCACTGGGAATAATTAATAGCAGTTTCTGAATATTAAATGATTAAGTAAGGAATAATCCATAGTAGGACATTTGAATATAGAGAAATATAGAAATAGTATGAAAATTTTTATTAATGTTTTATTAATCTTATTCTACACAAGTATTGTGTTTTTATTTATGAAAAAACCTACATATAACCATTCATAGTTATCTTTAATATTGTAGTTATACACTGTCTACAAATTCAGTAATTCACTTAAATAACAGTAGCTATAAACTTGTCTATCCTCGCCATGCCATCTTTTTGCATAGCTCATTCCTGAGATCTTTCTAATGAAGGGATAAGTGGAAGGTCAGTGTTTGAGGTTCTGGGCTGCTGAACTGAAGGTTAGGGTTTCAAGCCCCAGTATCACCAAGCTGCCACCTTTGGGGCCCTTGAGCAAGGCCCCTACCCCTTTAAGGGTGCTGTATCATTTCTGACTGTGCGTTCTGATGCCAGCTTTCTAACATTGCTGGAATATGCAAAGAAAGAATTTCACTGTCCTGTAAGGTACATTCAACAACCTTAATGTTGAGAAACGTCCTGACCAGTAAAAAATAACACTATAGGCTTCTTGCATAAATGGTAAATAATTTTTTTTTTAATAAAACTTCAGCAGCACACTGAAACTGAGTTTTTATTGGTTAAATATCAAGACAATCTTTCTTAGATTTGGATTTCATTCTGTGAAAGATGCTCCTATTGTACACATTTCTGTTCCAAAAAATTAATGAACAAGTTCTGACCAATCAGATGAGAGAATTCAGCAGCACTGTGTGATAATAAAGCAGAATAGTTATAATTCTTTGTTTCACCCGAACAAAGCCTGGTTTGTTTTTTTACACCCTGGCAACACATAAAGTTCAGCTAATTCCCCTGCTAATGTGAGGTCTTTGTGTTCCTGTATTTCTCTCATCTACATGCAACCATCATAATCTTTGATAATGTGCTGCTGCCCACTGTTGGCCTGTGCTAATGATGTTGTTTGTATAGTAATATGTATAATGACATGACTACGACTTAAAAAAAAAAAAAAACGAGCTCTATGAGCTGTGGTCATAATCCAATCTCCCACTCACTTCCTCTCTCTCAGTCATTTAGCTTTGATAGAAAATGTTTACATCACCTTAGAGTCAAATGTGATAACAGAGTTCATAACACGATTATATTCCATTTCAGAAAGAGTAGATCTACCTTGAATGGCTCGCAAAAGCCTCGTAAAACAAACCAATGAGCATGATTTGTATTGCTATTTAACAGTATCATCATTACAGTGGAAATATAACATCAGCAGGCCACTGGGAAACAGAGGTTGAAGCAGAAGTCCAACCATTGCAAGAGCTAAGAAAGGTGAACAATATGGCTAGCCGCTAGCGTATTTTATTTGAATCATAATTTCATAATTTTACGAAATTGTACACACCGTTATCTTGGGTACCACTGAAGCTTTTCCAGGGTCCACAGTTTGATCATTGACTGTTAGTCTGTATAGAATAGTGTATGTTTACCCCGTTTCTTCATGGGTTACCTTCCACCTCTTAAATCAGGGCAGTAGGTGGATTGGCTATGCTACAATACCCCATTTTAAATAAGCACGTGTGTTTGTGTATTTATAGACGGAGTCCTTCTTTTAGACTGGAATCCCTTCCAGGATGTATACCCACCTCAAGCCAAGTATTTCTGGATCAGGATCCAGATCCATAACAACCCTGATCCAGATCAATCATTTCCTTTGGAATGAATCAGTTTTTCCCAGTCTTTACTTTTCACTTTATATGGTTCATGAACTACATTTGCGTTTGGTTTCTAGTGCATAACACTCCTAGATTTTCCAGAGAGAATTTCTAAAAGAGTTTAGTCTCTAAATGCCCCAGATATACGTCAAAGAAAACTGCAGGAAAACGACAAACAGGAAGCAGGGTTACCATAGTGCACATTTCATCTTTCAGTGATTAGTGTCACTCTCCTCACTGTGATTTATGTAAAGCCATTAGCATGAGTAATGTCAGCGCGTGTTTGTTTGTTCTCCCAAATGACTACTGAAAGATTAGACACCTGCTCAGATCTATAACTAGGCTAAATATTGTACGAAGAAACAGCTGAGAACACCACCGATAGAAATTTGCAGTCACAGTGAATTCAACCAGTTCTGCATTTTAACACTTTCAATAAGTTTTAAAGACTGGAAGCCAAAGCAATTATACGTTTATCACAGCACACTATATTTCTGACTTGACTTTATTGTCTCTTTATCAGTGCTTAACAATAGATGGGTAAACCAACAATTGATACTCGTTTCGCTTTAATTAGCTGAAATGTAAAGTCCTCTAGCTTTATGATAACATTTTTCTTCCCCCAAAATCAGTTAGGTAAATACAATTTATCACCAAATATCCATAATTACCTGACCAGACAGTTATTCATAGCAATCCAAAATCATGTTTAGAGGCAAATACTGGAATATTTTGAACCTCTGATTTAAGCCAAACTGGGAAATGGTATGTTTGCTAAACGCAATGCACAGGTGCTATTTGTTAAAAAGAAATAACTATATATATAGTAAGTATTTTTTTAACATCCTTGGTTCAGGTCTTTCCATACATGTTCTTTGTATGTTCTACAGTGTCTATTTGGTTTTCCTTTGGGGTCCTTGGCTTCCTCTACCCCCCTCTTCCCAAAAGATATGCCAGTAAGCGGATTGGCGATTGATGTCACATTTATTGGACTCCGTCCCTTGTGTCCAGAGTTTATAGGACAGGCTTTGGATCTACCACAACCCTGACTAAAATAAAGCGCTTACTGAAGATGAATAAATTATATATTTATGCTAGCCGAATTTCATGCAGATGATGATAAATCGCAGCTAGCTGTGAATAATGGTTTATGTTTGTGGCCCATCCAGTGTGTATTCCCACATTACCTCCAGTTTTCCCAGAATAGGCTGCAGATCTACCACAACTTTAAATAGGACAGAAGGGTTACTTAAATTTACCCTTGCAATAGCGACAGTTTCTATTGGGCTAATTGGGAACCCACCTTTTTGCTAAATAGAGCCATATTTAAATTTTCATTTGGTTATTATGAATTTGCAGTGATGAAGCAGGTATGATTTACTTACAGCCAATAAACAAGCGTAACATGATGGATCACAAATATAATATAAAGCAAATTGCCCTGTTTACATAGTTGCACTATTTTTAAATACTTCTTTATCTAATATATTTTATATCTCATTAATATAATATTTTATTTAATGCACAATTCTCTAAACAGCCAAGCAGGTTTACATTTTACTGCAAGTTGTATTCTGTATTGTATATAACTATGTGACATAAAAATCTTGAAATTCCTTTGTACAACTGTTTAAAATGTATATTTTGCAATCATATATAGCGTTCTTATTTGCTTTCATTTTGCCTGCATAGCAAAGCAGAAATAATAACTATATTTCATTTTCCTTGTATTATGTGCTTACCTATTATTGCACTTTTCATCATTGTGTCATCCCTAATTGCAAACCCTTATCTTTTTATGTCCTTAATTGGTCCTTGTAGCTTAAGGGTGAAGTAAGTATTTAATCAGTTTGTATTTTTTATTCTTGCTACATCTTGCGCTATAATTATTATTCTGTACATCTTCTCAACACAATCAGCAAAAGCCTTAGCTGAGGCCAAGGACTGTCTCTGTCAAACTTTGCAAATCTATATTTCCTACACTTAGTGTGAATAAGGACAGCAAAGTTCTCCTTAATATAAGGTTACAATTCACGGTCATGCAAGGAAACGTGTTCTTTTTTAAATTTTTCAGAAGGCATATAAAAGGATGTATTTTATAAATAACATATAAAAGCTTTTATACAAGGAAATACAGGAAAAAAAAATGTTCAAGACGATATTAGTTTGGAAGATGTGTCTTATAAGAGCTTTTGAGTGTATGTGTAGGGAGACTTACAATAGATGATCAACTTAATCATTTATAATTGGTGACAAATGCAATTTTATATTCTATTTACTTTAGATAAATAACCCTACCTATTATTTAATAAATGACAAAAATTCAGCTGATTATTAAAAGAAGGAAATGCTAGTGTGTGTCCAAGGTAGACTGGTTGCTGCAGTGCTTTACTGAAAATTTATCACACTATATATAGGTTCATCATTTTTTTGTCACTTTGCTTTTTCTGAATATTTTGTGGGTGTAACTGAATGTGCTATGATCAGCATTTAACATCGTTTATTTTGAATTTATAAAAATATGAAGCTTTTACTAAGTTGTTTGCCTTTTGTTTGATTGGTTGGAGGCATGAAATCCATTCCAGGTAATTCTCGGCACCCCTGTCGGTTCGGACGGGGATGAAATGCAAAACAATATTTATGTGTACTATTACTATAGAGCTCTGGTGGTGTGAAATGTGTGGATGGCAATGAAACATTATCCAAATATGTACTAAATAGACAATTAAGACAATTATTTTACGTGGCAACCTGTAACTTTTAAAAGCCAATTTCATCAAATGTGTTTTAGTCACGCACACGCTTCGATTTAAACCAGTGCTTGAACCCAAACCATCTGTGAAGAAAAAAAGGACAAAAATAAGTACAATACACATACAGTAGTGTGTAAAAGTGTATGCCCCATCCTAATTTTTTTATTTCTTTTTGCATGTTTGTCACACTTTAATGTTTTTAGATCATTACTAATTTAAATATTAGTAAAAGATAACACAAGTGGATGCAACATGCAGTTTTTAAATTAAGGTTTTTATTATTGAGGGGGAAAAAAAATCCAAAACTACATGGCCCTGTGTGAAAGTGTTTGCCCCCTAAACCTAATACCTGGTTGGGCAACCCTTAGCATCAACGACTGCAATCAAGATTTTGTGTTAACTTGCAATGAGTCTGTTACAGCGCTGTGGAGGAATTCTGGTCCACTCATCTATGCAGAATTGTGCATTATTGGATATTTGTGGCTGAATGACAACTACATGACTTTAAACATTAAAGTGTGACAAACATGAAAAAATAAAATAAAATCAGGAAGGGGGCAAACACCTTTTTACACCATTGCATATATATATATATATATATGTGTGTAAATCAAATATTTTTTGACCTTAGTGCAAATTCCTTCACATGCTCAGCGAAGGGCATTCTTCAGACATACGACTTAATAGCCCAAATTCAGCACTTATCTTCCCACAGACTTCTTTGGCATTTCTAAAAGCCATTCATTCGGCTTAACCCCCTGAAATTTTGCAGAGATTACTCTAATAGTGTCCATTTTACGCTGCCCGTCTACAAGAGACTCTGCTGCTGCTGTCAGTGTGTTCTGGCTTACTTTCTATCAAACTGTTATGAATCACTCCCAGCAGGTGATCTTAGCCAAAATGGAGTCGCAACGCAGAGGCTTGCTGTGCGCTGCAGGATTTCTTCCCTTTAGTGCTTATTTTGTTATTATGTCGATGACGTTCTTTTTTTGACTACCTCCAGCAAGCTTTTGGTGTTTTCAGGATAAACCATAGTGCTCTAGCTCAATAAGAGATTCGAACTATTTGACTAACTGAAATAATGTTGATCATTTAGTTCATGTCATCTGTCATCTAGACCAGAACAACGTACTGCATAATGTGTATTCAACTACAAAAATGATTATAGCACTGGGGAATGGAACTTAATTGTAGATGTGGAGTGTGGGTTTGGATTTTACAGCACATCTGTCACTGTAACATATATACTGTATATACTATACAACTGAAAATAAATGTCTGACTTTAATTAAAAAATACATTAATTCACACAATTTATTTGTCAATTTATATATACAGTACAAACACTTGGAATATCTGTGACACAAGTTCTGTTGGTATGTTCGCCCTTCATGTCCTTGTGTATCTTTTCCTAAAGAAATAAATGTGCAGTATTATATGAGATTAGATTCGAGTTAACTTTGTCATTATGCAGAATATAAGTACAGAGCGAGTAAAATGCAGTTAACTTCCTAACAGAATTGCAATTAGAAATGTACTGTATTGAAAAAATATAAATCCAAAATGAATATTTAAAACTGAGTTTGGACTTATAAATAACAAAAATGTGTGAAAAACAATTGTATTATTGTATTATTCATTTAAAGTAGTAAATAAAACATTTGACAAGTAATTCACACTTATTGGTGCGTTTACTCTATAGTACATCTACAATTCCCCGTAAAAAAAGAACAATCAGAAGGAGATTTTCTGTTAATCGCAAACATACTAGGATGTAACCCCCCCGAGTATCGAGGTTGCACTGTACACAAATATACAATAAACATATTATGGGAGTGCAAAGGTGCAATATTTATTACGATCATATTGTATAATGTGCAAATGTAGAGATAAACACACAAGGGTACCATTAAAAGAGACCTTAAAAGTGCCAAAAAGGAGACATGAGATGGAGTGGTGTTAATAGGTTGAGAATTTTAATGTAAGCTCAATAAAGACATAAAATAAAATAATACAAATAAATAAATAATAACATAATATCAGTCATAGAATAATAATTTAACATTAAAATAGTTTTAATTAATGAACCTTTTAATTACTCTAAATGAAGAATTGATCAGTAATGTGGCTCAGAAAGAAAAGAAAAGAAAAGAAAAGAAAAGAAAAGAAAAGAAAAGAAAAGGAAAAAACTCCATACGTTACTTTGCTTGCAATAAATATCATGACTGTCTAATTCAATAACACAATAATGTCTGTAAAGAAAAATGAAGGCCTGCAATGAAAAACAACATTTACATAATTACTTAATGACTATGCATTGTATATTTGTGCTACATCCATTTTGTTGCCGTAAAGAAACAATGAGCTGATCTTGCTTTTCTTTTTTCCTTCTTTTGTCTTCCTCTACATGTTTGACACGAGCCTCAGGAGCCTCTGGATAGCATCAGACTATGCACTCATGTATATTCTTTAAAAATCCGACAACAGACTTATGTCATTTGTATATCATATCATAATCAAATAATTAAATAATTAAATAATAATAATAATAATAATAATACATTATATAATTATTTTTTTTTACTGTCGAATGCTGAAACAATGTTTATTATTATTTGTTTATGTAGAAATTATAATATATTGAGATGAGAACTGCCTTAATATAAATCATAATTTATTTTAGTTGTAAACATGAATGATGTCGGCTCTGTGCTTGTGCAATAGATTGATGCCTTTTGAACCAGGGTCAAGCATTAAGCAGCACAGTACTATACTGTAAAATATTTTATTTAAACAGCAAGCTGGAGGACATGTTTAAGGACAGTTTGACAGCAGTGAAGTGTGCAGTAGGAATGACGGACTGATTTGAGGTGGAGGTGGGGCTGCATCAAGGATCGGCTCTGAGCCCTTTCCTGTTTGCAGTGATGATGGAGTCTTCATAGACTGTGATGTTTGCGGATGATATTGTGATTTGTGGTGAAAGTAAGGAGCAGGTTAAAAGAGCGTGGAGAGGTGGAGGTACACGCTGGAGAGAAGGGGAATGAAAGTCAGTAGGAGTAAGACAAAGTACATGTGTGTAAATGAGAGGGAGGGCAGTAAAGTGGTGTGGTTGTAGGGAGAAGAGGTGGAGAATGTGAAGGAGTTCAGGTACCTGGGTTCAACAGTGCAAAGTAATGGAGAGTGTGTTACAGAAGTGAAGAAAAGAGTGCAGGCAGGGTGGAGTGGGTGGAGAAGAGTGATAGCAGCAGTGATTTGTGATAGAAGGGTATCTTCAAGAGTGAAAGGGAAAGTTTATAGGACTGTGGTGGGACCTGCAATGTTGTATGGTTTAGAGACAGTGGCATTGAGTAAAAGACAATAGGTGGAGCTGAAGGTGGCAAAGCTGAAGATGTTGGAAACGATTAGAAATGAGTTAATTAGAAGGAAAGTGCATGTGGGTATTTTTTGGGACAAAGTGAGAGAGGCGATATTGAGATGGTTTGGACATGTGCAGAGGAGAGACATGGGGTATATCAGTAGCAGAATGCTGAGGATGGAGCCTCCAGGAAGGAGGAAAAAGGGAAGACCAAGGAGGAGGTTTATGGATGTGGTAAGGGAAGTTAAATTGAAAGAGGTAGAGAACATAGTGGTATGGAAACAAATGATGTGGTGACCCCTAATAAAAGCAGCCAAAAGAAGAAGAAGAAGAAGAGGAAGAAAAAGAAGAAGAAGAAGAAGAAGAAGAAGAAAAAGAAGAATCAGGAGTGCTGAAGTGTGACATGCAATCAAAAAAAAAAAAAAACTTGTATTAAAAATGTATGAAGTTTACTGTACTACTGTACAGAAGTGTACTGTAGTGTATTAGTGTCATTTATGGGTCTAAAGTGGGTCAATTGTTTTTTTATTTTACCTCAATTCACATAATTGTACTTTGTATGACAGATGGCTTTGAGATATTTCATTGACTAATCTCATTCCTTTACCTGTGTACCAGAAATGTAGCCAAAGTGCGGTCCTATGCAGCCCTCTTGTGGTGAACATTATATGCTGCATGTTTGATATAGAGATTGTACTGAGCTGGTCTCTACTCACAACCTCATAGCTGAGATATATACAGGACTGTGCAAAAGCATAAGGCAGGTGTCAAAAATGTTGTAAAGTAAGAATGATTTCAAAAATAGAAGTGTTAATAATTATTTTTAACCAATTAACAAAATATCAAGTAAATGAACAGAAGAAAAATCCATATCTACTCAATATTTGGTGTGACCACCCTTTCCATATCTACTCAATATTTGGTGTGACCACCCTTTGCCTGCAAAACATCAATTCTTCTAGGTTCACTTGCACTACTAGAGTATGCCTCAGATGACCTGAGAATTTCGATGATGTTGAGATTTAACCTGTGTGGGCCAAACCATCACTTTCATGTGTTCTTCTCTATGCTGAAAATAGTTCTTAATGACATTGGCTGTATGTTTGGGGTCATTGTCCTGCTGCAGAATAAGTTTAGCGGCCAAACAGATGCCTCCCTGATGGTACTGCATGATGGGTAGGTATCTGCCTGTATTTCTCACACCATTAATCCTAAACAAATCTCCAATTCCAGAATTTGCAGAAATGCAGCTCCAAACTTAAAAGAAACCTCCACCATGCTTCACTGTTGCCTGAAGACAGTCATTATTGTACAAATCTCTAGTGCTTCGGCAAACAACTTACTTTTTTTGTTACAGTCACATTTTTAAGATTTTGACTCATCAGTCCAAATCACCTGCTGCTATTTTTTCTACTCCCCACATCCGATAGATAGATAGATAGATAGATAGATAGATAGATAGATAGATAGATAGATAGATAGATAGATAGATAGAATACAATACAACAAAAATAACAAAATTAACACCAGAATGCAAATAAAAGAAAGCGAATTGAGAAGATCAAAGATTATAACAAAATAGACCTGTATCGCCCCCTGGTGGATTTGCAGTGCTATGTCTAAACTGGATAGTGTGTTATTTGAGAGTGGCTGTAATTTTCAAATTAAAATTACAAACTTTTTCATGTACATACTAGTACTTAAGTATATAAAAAATATATGTTTATATGTTTATATATGTATATAAAATACAATTCTAGCTGTACACACCTTCCTACGCATAGTATGCAGCATAAATTATACCAAAACTGTAAACACTATGCAAAAGTGTTAAAATTGAACCGGTTCAGTATTAAAACATGGTATTTGCAAATTGGCCAAGAAAAGTATGAAAAAATGAAAATGTTTTTTTTTTTGCTATAATTCAAACTGAGTGATTTTCCTAAACACCTGAATATTTAGGACTTTTTTATGTTCACTACATACATTCCATTCAAGCACTGAATGTAAAACAGTCAGCAAAGCTGTGATTATGAAGTTTATGAGGTTTAGCTGAGTTTACACTTTGTGCCTAGCTGCCATCTGGGCAGATTTATAATGCTGATATTGCAAATGTTAGCATATGTGCATCCAGCAATTTTATTCTAAATAGTGAATTGTAATGCTGTTTGGTGTATAATGAGCCTAATGAGCCACAGTTTTCCAGTTCATTTCGGGGCCTTTTAGGTTTCATGCTGTTTGTAATAAGCCTTGCCAGTGGGTGAACTGTCAAATTTTCCCTAGGTGACAATGTGTGTACAGTATGTGTGGGAAGGGACCCTGTAATTGTGTGTCATTCAATCTCTGGTGTATTCCTGATTCATACACAATGCTGTTGACCCACTGTGAATTTTTTATTATAATAAAGTGCATACAGGATGATATAATTAAGGATTAAAAAAACGAAAAAAAAAAAAAAAAAATTCTCTATATTTGTTTGTATGTAACAACGCAGCAAAACACCTTAATGCAGAGATCATCCAAGACACCTCTCTTTGTCTCCTTCTTCATGTAAGTTTGAGTCGTATTTTCCTGTTTTCTGTGCTCTTTATAAGATAAGATAAGATAAGATAAGATAAGATAAGATAAGATAAGATAAGATAAGATAAGATAAGATAAGGAAATGGTTATTCAGTAGCTCTCCTTGTACTCCAAAAGACCTTGGTCTTCTCAGCTTCTTGATCTGCTTTGACCTTTCTTGTAAATTGCTTCAGTATCATCTGTCCAGTCCAGTTTGTGGTTCAGATGTACACCCAGGTATTTGTAAGAGTCTACTCTCACAATGTCCTTTTCCTGAACGTCACTGGTGGTAATGAAGTTTGTTTGTGCCTATGGAAATCCACCACCAGTTCTTATGTTTTCCCTGCTTTTATCTGGTGGCAGCTCTGTTGGCACCAGTCCACAAAGTTCTGAATCAGTCCTCTGTACTCCCCGTTATCATTATCCGTGATCAGGTTCGATGATGGCAGAGTCATCAGAGAACATCTGCAGGTGAAAGGTTGCTGAGCTGAACATGAAGTCTGGGTAGCAATTAATAATTTTTTTTTTTTTATTGAAATTACAAATTAATTAAAAGCATGCAATAATAAATGTACTATATATTGTGACCATTATAAATGTTTACACAAGTAATTTATTTGTCACATATAGATCACAGCACACAAATTCTTTCTTTCTCAGGGTCATAACATGTACAAAATGTTATAAACAGAAACTCAGAAATGCGCTCATAGGCAAAATGCACAGATTTGGCAAGTCTTCACAGACGAGTTCCAGATTTGCTGCTTAAACGGGCAAACAATTAGTTCTAAAATAAGTTCAGAACATGGTGTCTGGGGGTGGGATTATAAAACAGAGATGTTACAATAAGCAGTTTCGCTTTAATTCTTTTGACTCATTAGATTCGGAGCCTGCACTGCTAAAACAGCTGCTTCCTGTGAGATTATGCCTAATCGCTCTTTAATAATGTACTCATCAGACGCAGGGAGCTGCTTCAACTCATCAGTTGATAATTATTCCCTTCATGAGGCAGGTGCTAGACAGATAAACCACTGACATGTGCAGTTCAGATTTCCTTCAGGACTGAAATTGTGAAGCTCTCCTACAATTATAGGACATACATTTGATATAATGTTTGCAAGAAAATTACCTCATAATTGTTTCAAATTGATCATTAAGGACCAAAATATATTTCAAAACTATTAAACAACTATTGGGCCACCTGACTTTTTCAGGTCATATGTGGTTCTTCCACAAACTGTTACCACAAAGCGGAAGGCACACATACTGTATGGAATGTCTTTTTTCAAATTTCTCCTTTACCGAAATTAGGAAACCCAAACCAGCTCAGACAATATCCTTGTACACAAAAACAAGCTCCCTTAAGATATAGTTTACATGAATTGGAGTAAAAGATCTTGAGCGACCTGCTACAAAGTTCTGATCTCAACACCTTTGGGATGAATTGGAATGCTGACTGCACCCCAGGACTCTTCACTTCCCCTAAATCAGTACCTGACCTTACTCATGCACTTGTGGCTGAATGACCGCAAATCTCCACAATTACACTCCATAATCTGGTAAAACATCTTCCCAGAGAAGTTGAAGTTATTATAAAAGCAAATGGGGACTAAATATGGAATAGGATGTGAGCTGTCCATAAACCAACTGAGCAATTGGAGAGAAGGGCCTTAGTAAGGGAGGTGACCAAAAACTCGATGGTCATTCTAAAAGAGCTCCAGCATTTCTTTGTGAAGAGAGGAGACCTTTTAGAAGAATAACCATCTCTGCAGCACTCTATCAATCAGGCATGTATGGTAGAGTGGCCAGATGGAAGCCATTCCTCAGTAAAAGGCAAATGACAGCCTGGCTGGCATTTGCCAAAAGGCGCCTAAAGAACTCTCAGACCATGAGAAACAAAGATCGAACTCTTTGGTCATGTCTAAAGGAAACCAGGCACCGCTAATCACCTGGCCAATACCTTCCCTACTGTGAAGCATGGTGGTGGCAGCATCATGCTGTGGGGATGTTTTTAGCAGCAGGAACTGGGAGACTAGTCAGAATCTAGCTACAGGTGAATGCAGCAATTTACAGACAGCTTAGATAAAAACCTGCTTCAGAGTGTTCTGGACCTCTGTGGAGATTGGGAAGATGGTTAATCTTCCAACAGGACAATGACTCTAAACACACAGCCAAGATAACGAAGTAGTGGCTACGGGACGACTCTGTAAATGTCCTAGAGTTGCTCAGCCAGAGCTCAGACTTGAACCCAATTGAACATCTCTGGAGAGATCTGAAAATGACTGTGCAACGATGCTTCCCATCTACCCTGATGAAGAGAAACGGGAGAAACCGCCCAAAAATAGGCATTCCAAGACATGAGGCTGTAATTGGTGCCAAAGGTGCTTCAACAAAAAATTGAGCAAAGGCTCATTGTCATTATTTATTTCTTTTTATTTATTTCACTTCAAACACTTCTTTTATGTTGTCATTATGGAATATTGTTTGTAGAGGTTTGAGAAAAATAATGAATTTAATCCATTTTGGAATAAGGCTGCAACATAATATGTGGAATAAGTGAATTGCTGTGAATACTTTCCGGTATACACAACAAAATATGATGATAATTCAGGGGCATTCTACACTAGGAATAAAAGTTGTCTACTGTTCATTCGCCACGCTTGACCTACACATTCGCACCCCACATGCGTTGGCTTTACACATACTGGATGGGTTTGCTTCTTGCCACCACAAGGAACTCCCAACCATCTTTATCGCCAAATACACTCAAAATAAGATAGATGAGACAGCATAAACGCTGCCAACACGTACACACACACCCATCTTCACACACACATGCACACTCTCACACACACACACACATTCAGAATCCATATGAAGAAAATGTGCAGCTTGCAGTCTTCACCCTCCCTCACTGTGCCAAATCATGATAAGGAGAAACAGACTACAGATAAACAAACATTATTGCTCTCACAGAATTGCTTAAAATATTCAATGGAATTACATGCTGCACATGTAAAAATCATACATGATTGTTCACTCGATCAGCAAATATGAAGAAAAATACTATATAGTCAAATTCATATTCTGCATCATATAGTTGCCATTACTTCTTAGTAATAATGTAAATAACTGACTGATAATAGGCCATGGTGATCAATAGCACAATAAAACCCTTAAACTGTAATGTACATGTGACAAATAAAAGTCCATTTAACACTGAAAAATTCTTGAAAAGCTGACAAGAAGAACAAAGATACCAATCATGTGAAAGGGAGGAGTCTTAAAGCAGTCCAGTGTCCGCTATACCATATCTGAGGAGCTGATGTCAGAAGGGATGACTGGGCACTATGTCTATCTTTTTTGTGACAAGCGCCGCAGCTGTTTAACTGTTTAAAAGATTAGTGTGGAACCTTAACAGGAGTCAAAAAGTGAAAAGAAGATCCACATATCTGTGACAAATCAACTGCTTGAGGTAAGGTTTTGTTTGCATTTATAAAAGTGAGACTATAATGAGCTACAATAACAGATTATTTAGACTGTACTTGAACATCCGTGCAATATATTTAAGCATGAAAGTGAACTGGTTATTCTTTACACTTACATGTAGACATCAGAATTGTCTGTAGAGATGTAAAGAAACACAGGATAAAATACTGAATTTCATTGGGCGATGAGTAAAATATAAACAATTAAGTACAAAAAGTACAAATACATAATTAACTGACATTTAAAACTAATTTTTATTTTTACTTTTATTAATTATATATATTTTTTTAATTTATTAATTAATATATATTTTTTTAATTGTAAAACTTTTAAATCAAACTTTAGAAACTTGTAACTTTATAGTTTAGTATCGTATATAGTGCCAATGAAGAATGTGTTGAAATAATGTAGAAATTAAATCGTTTACACTGTTTCTTATTCCCTTCCAGGAGTCCATGGATCTGAGACACTATATAATTATTTGTATCTATGCTGGAAATGCTGCTGTTTGGGGTTGCCCTCCGAGTTGCCAGTGCAAAGATGGCAATACTGATTGCACAGGCTATGATATTAAAGAATTTCCATCCCCTATTCCACCAACAACAAAATCTATACACATTTTATATACGAACCTGTCCTCCCTGCAGCCTGCTGATTTCGATGCGTTTTCTGAGACTTTAACAATTCTCAAAATCAATAATTCAAAGATAAATGAGGTGCAACCTCACACATTTGACAAAACACTCAAACTCACCACTTTAGTGTGTTCAGGAACTGAGCTGGTTTCTCTTCCAGAGGATTTGTTTCAACGACTATACTCACTCTCCAATCTGATTCTGAGCAACAACAAGCTAAATCAACTTCCTTCGTCTTTGCTAACATCTCTTTGGTCCCTGAAAAGCTTAGACCTAAGCAAAAACAACTTGAGCGCCATCCCAGAGGATGCATTCCAGGGTTTAGTTAACTTGGAGAAGATTGTTCTGCATGGCAATGGCATCAGAGTACTACAAAATGGAACTTTCCATGGACTTAAAAAGCTTAAAGTGTTATCCCTTCAACATAACAAACTAAAAGTGATCCCTGGCAATGCATTCGAGCACCTGGTTAATCTGGAGACCTTGCATCTGCAGCATAATGCTATCACAAATCTTTCAGCACAACTTTTTGCACAACAGCAGAAGCTGCAGAAACTCTACCTCTCTAATAATCAGTTGGCTTTTCTTCCTGAAGGCATCTTCTTGAGGCTCCCGAAGCTACAGCAAATCTCACTTTATGACAACCATCTGCAGAGTCTGTCTATTAACACATTCGGGCCTATGCTACTGCAGGAGCTGTGGCTGTATGACAACATGTTAACCCGGCTTGAGGAAAACGTATTCAGCAATTTATCCCACGTACGACTTCTGGTGCTGAGCAGAAACAAGATCTCGCATATTTCTCCAGGTGCTTTCAATGGATTGACTGCGCTTAAAGAAATTTCTTTGCACACTAACTGCCTAGCGAACATCGATGAAGGAGTGTTCATGGGGCTTCCACAGTTGGGTAAAATATCATTGGAAAACAACAAACTTGAGTATATTCCAGAGAATCTGCTCGATGCTATTCCGTTTTTAAACCAACTGGAGCTACAAAACAACTCTATATTCTCTTTACCAAAGAAATTTCTAGACTCATTAATCAAAGTTGACAGTGTGGTGTTGACTGAAAATCCTTGGAGGTGTGACCATGGCATTAAACCCCTTCAAGAATGGTTAAAGCAAAATCAAGATAAAGTAAAAAATGTCACTCTTGTGTGCGCTAGTCCTTTAGACTGGAAAAACATCAGTATAATAAACTTTCTTTCTAGGAATAACTTTCGCGCAGATAACACAACAGTACTTATAGAGAAAAGAGAGCTCATCATCGACGCACTGGGAATGCATATGATCATCGTCGCAGTAGTTTGCACTGCAGTCAATGTTATTATTATCACTTATGTTGTCTGCTGGAGGAAGAACAAACTGGACAGTCAAAAAAAAAAAGTAATGTTAAGTTTCTAAAATGCTTTAAAAAATGTAAGTCATGGAAAAATATAACTTTGTATTGAATATGAAAAAGATTTTTGATAGATTTTTTACAAAAATTTACTTGTTGAAAGCCTCACAAATTGTACAGTGACCTAAGTATTATTATTATTATAATAATGATTGTTATAATAATAATTATTAATATAATAATAATTATTATTATTCATTTTATCATTATTTAAAAATTGCTGTATTTTGACATTGGAAAACTAAACTTGTATAAGGTAATATGATTATAATAAAAAGTGCCTTACAGGTTAGCTAACCATAACAGATTAAATGCAAACCAAAATTAAATATGACAAAATATGTTTGTCAGCAAAGAATTGAATGTATTATCAAATACTATCTTTCTGTTTGAAAAAAGAAGGAATTCCCTGTAAAAACAAAGATCTTGAGTTTACTGTTGCAAAGAATTCTCACACCCAACATCGACTTTGGTCAGTTTAATGTTTCTTGCACTTAATCATGCATTTTTGCTTTACATGTTTCTTAAACTTCTACACAATATTTTAAAGAGTATGTGGAACTATTTACTAAGTGTGTAGTTCCAAAGAATCCAAATTCAGCATTACATTTTCATTTTGTCTTTACTTCAATGTGGATGTTAATCGTTTAAGAATTATGTGGAAAAAATTACATGTGGGAGGCGTATTATTCTTGTAAAAGTCTTTGGAATGGATTGATCTAACATTACGAGGTATTAAATTATATCACTATGTATGCTTGTGTTTTTATTTACATCACATATTTAATATCGGACGGAGTCTATAAAATGTTAATTTTTAATGAAACCTTTTCAGTTTTATAATAGAATTTGGGTAGCATCAGTTAAAACTTATCCTTTATTTATTAGTTAATTTGAAACAATATGCAACCAGATTATGGTTATAGATGTTAGAATGATCTGCAAATTGACTACTCTAAAATATATCCACGTGTTATGTCTATAGTAGTGTCCCTTGAGAAAATATAATAAAATGATTGCTGAAATGTGAGGAGTGCACATTTGTGAGATTCTGTATAATATCCAACATCAATAACCATAATCTGGTTGCATTTTGTTTCAAATTAACTGATAAATTGGAAATATGTTTTAACTGCTGTGACCCAAAATTATATTATAAAACTGAAATGGTTTAATTTAAAAATCAACATTTTATAGACTCCTTCCAATATTAAATGTGTAATGTAAATGAAAACATGGCTGTATGCTGTTACATCGCTCACTTTTGTGAGATTCTGTATGTTCTGCAGCCAATTAGACAGCACCTAGACCCTTTCTAGTTTTAAAATCAGTTCATTTCAAAACTACTTAAATATTTAAGGACATGTTGTTGCAAGGTCTTCAAACATAATGTGATATGTTGTTGAGAATCAGTTAATGTGCTGTTTTATACTTAATGTATTTAATCCTTCCAACAACACTCTTTACAATAAATGTTCCACTTCCATGTATTGCAGTGTAAAGATTCAAAAGTAAAAATAATAAAATAGGTATAAACATTAATAGATATAAATGTGTACTTTTTGAGTCCAATGTTCTATGAAAGTACAGTTTAATGTCCAGCTGTTATCTCTAAAAACAGAAAATGACCCGCCCACACATCCTCAGGTTTTCATGTATGCTGGGAAAAGAAGATAAACACATTGCACTGTAGTACGTGCTGACACAAGTCAACATTTTGGAGCAATAGAGTACAAGGTAAATATTTTTTAGATCTTATTAACACATGATCTTTCTATTTTTTCAAATGCTAACTATCCTACCAAACTGATACAAATATTAGAAGATTAATATTGTGAATCTTGTGACAGTGATGTGTTTTTCCTTATATTTTATTGGTTGGGTAAATTTATTAATATTTAGTGTTTTTTTTATAAGTATACATTCTATTGGTGAAATTAAATATAGTGTTGTGTATGTGTGTGTTTAAAAGAAACCGTAACTATTGTGTGTAAAATTTATTTTTTATTATCATTTACATTATAACATCTATATACATTTCTTTATTTTGAAGGTAATAAAAAATGCAGCTTCAGAGAAGCACACAATGCATCATTCTGCATTCTTTGACACTTCATCAATGCTTATTGGTTATTTGCAGGTAAAATAATGGACAAAATGCTATATCTCTGCATTCTACTCCATTTCATCTGTGTCTCTGCTACTCAGAAGAATGAAACGGCTCTTTATGGCAAAGAGGTGACAGCAATTCCAGAAACACTGAAGCCTGGAGTCAAAGAGCTCCTTTTCGTCGAGAGTCTGATTGATATCATACCGAAAGGAGCATTTTCCAATAACCCTCAATTAACAAAAATTGAATTTTTTGGGACAAGTACATATTTTATTGAAGAAGGTGCATTTGAAGGTTTAGAACATCTGCATACCATTGACATTTCAAAAACCGACCTTACATCTCTACCTGTTGGTGTTTTTAAGGATCTGACCAATCTTAGAAAACTGATTCTGAAATCGAACAAAATTCAGAAGCTTGAAAAGGGACTGTTCAATGATACCAAGAATCTTGAAGTACTCCGCTTGCAAGAGAACGACATTTCAGCAATTGACGAGGGAACATTTGATCACTTGGAGAAACTTACAGAGCTTAATCTCGCAAAGAACCTTCTTTCTTCCATCTCATCGTCCCTTTTTTCAAAGCTCAGTAAGCTGAAGATATTCAGGTTGTATGAGAACCAGCTGTCTTCACTGCCTGATGGAATTTTTGATAATATGCCTTATCTGAGGGAAATAGACCTCCATATGAACAGACTCACACAAATACAACCAAATCTGTTCTCTCAAAAGAAGACATTGACATTTATTTTGTTAGACAATAATCTCTTGACTGAACTTCCAGATGAGATATTTGTGGGTTTCTCTGCACTTAAAAAGTTGACATTAAATCACAATCAGCTCACCACTATCCCACCTCATCTTTTTAAAGATGCAAATATGATGTCTGAATTATGTCTGAACAACAACAAACTTACATCTTTACCTGCTGGGGTTTTTCAGTCACTGACACAGCTTAAGAAATTAGACCTGTCCTCAAATCAGTTTTTAACTCTATCTGGAGACTTTTTCGAAGGACTTGAGAAACTTTCAGAGCTCAATCTTCAGAATAATCTCATCGAATCACTAAAGCCTGAAGACTTCACGAAACTCCGATCTCTTTCTACCCTCAAACTGGATAACAATAAACTGAGAATGATTTCAAAAGAGGTCATTGAATCTCTGCCAGAAAAGCTCAGTAAGGTCTATTTAAACAACAACACATGGGAATGTGACTGTAACCTACTGCCAATGTATACGTGGATGAAGTCAAATCCAAGTAAGATAAAGTCTACTTTTCCAGAGGTTTGTGAGTATCCTGTGTATTTAAAAGGCCAACCAATCACATCATTACAAATTGATCAACTGATATGTCCCACAACTCCAACCATAACAACTTTATCACCAACCACTACTTCAACTACACCATCAACCACTTTTCCTTCCACAACTGTTCCAACAACAACCTTTACCACTCCATTAGAAACCACTCAGCTTACAACAACACCGTCAACCACTTCTCCTTTCACAACTGTTCCAACAACAACATTAACCACTCCATTGGAAACCACTCAGCCTACAACTACACCATCAATCACTGCTCCTTCCACAACTGTTCCAACAACAACATTAACCACTCCATTGGAAACCACTCAGCCTACAACTACACCATCAACCACCTCTCCTTCCACAACTGTTCCAACAACAACATTAACCACTCCATTGGAAACCACTCAGCCTACAACTACACCATCAACCACTGCTCCTTCCACAACTGTTCCAACGACAACATTCACCACTCCATTGGAAACCACTCAGCCTACAACTACACCATCAACCACTTCTCCTTTCACAACTGTTCCAACTACAACCTTCACCACTCCATTAGACACCACTCAGCCTACAACACCATCAACCACTTCTCCTTCCACAACTGTTCTTATAACAACCACAACTCCAACTACAGTGTACACCACTATAGCAGCCACCACAGCAACAACTACAAAACAAACCACCACTTCTACAGCTTTAACAACGTTACTTACCACAGTTACAACTCCTGAGGCCACAATTACTACATTCCTTCCTACACATACAACAAGACAAACAACACCCACCTCCATCATGCTTAAAACATTTGTATGTACTAGTTTCTCCAGCTCTCAGCATGCTTCTCCACATGTGTTTTCCTCCTCACTAAAAGGAGCTTCATCATGTAAGACCTTGCTGATTTTCTATTTAATATTGCTGGGAATAGAAATATTTTGTACAGTAGTACTTGTTAAGTTATTCTGCACACTGTATTGTCTGCTCCAGGAACGTGAAAAGTTCTACTGCACTGTCAGCCTCACACACTTTTCCTACACTAAATCTGTTACACTCAGACCACTCATAGAAATGGAGACTGTGGCTTTATAAAACTGGATATAAAAGTATTTACTAATTTGGATTATTTATTTTTTTTTACATTTTGTACAACCTCAAAACAAAATAAATTGTAATAAATTATCAGCCAAGTTCAGTTATATATTCAGTTATACTGTATAGCACTTAGTTATAAACTTTTATTATAATGTGTAATGTCTAGCATGGTAGTGGGAATGGGGTTGATGCCTGATGGTGATGCCTATATAGCTATACTTATTTATACAACAACTTGTTTAATTTGAGCTGCAGAATTCTCACTTTTCATTGGAAGCACAGTCATTTTTCAGAGATACGAACATGGCCACCCAAAAAAAAAAGAAAAAGGAAATCAAAATATATTCAAGAAAACTTTCAAAATCCAGACGCGCTATTCAGATTTGACAATGCCGCAAAGGGGGTGAAGAAGAAGAAAAACGCCTGGCAGGCATGCAGTGTGCGACCGAGACCTATAAATAATCGACTTACGAAAATATTTTCGGCCCCTATCTATTTCATAAGTCGGAGGCTTCCTGTATCTTTTGCCTCCTTCTTGTCCGTATTGATAGAGCAGGGGTGAACACACTTTTTCAGCATGCGAGAGCTACTTATAAAATAACCGTCAGCATGACCTACCTACTATAAATATGCATAAATAAATATTTAGTTTTTTAATGTTATGCAATCTAGCCACACTACCTTTGCGATCGATGTATTGGGAACCCCTGGTATAAAGCATGTGCTATGCTTATTTATCTTTTTTTCTTTTAATATTATAGTAATTGGCTAACCCAGCCATTAGGGAGGCACAAGTCAGTGCACTCTTAGTGCTGGTCCCAAGCCCGGATAAATAGGGAGGGTTGCGTTGGGAAGGGCATCCAGCGTAAAACATGTGCCAAATCGAAGATGTGGATCACGAATAAGAATTTCATACCGGATCGGTCGAGGCCCGGGTTAACAACGACCGCCACAGGTATCGTTAGCCGACAGGGTGCCTGTGGAAATTGGGCTACTGTTGGCCAAAGGGTGAGAAGGAGAGGAGGAAGACGACTACAGAGACAGCAAGAAAAGGAGAAGTGTAGGAGAGTAGAGGTTAGGGTTGGTACTTTAAATGTTGGCACTATGACTGGTAAAGGGAGAGAGGTAGCTAATATGATGGAGAGGAGAAAGGTAGATATGTTGTGTGTTCAGGAGACCAAGTGAAGAGGGAGTGAGGCCAGGAATATTGGAGGTGGGTTTATATTGTTCTATCATGGTGTGGATGAAAAGAGAAATGGTGTAGGGGTGATTCTGAAGGAAGAGTACAGTAAAAGTGTAGTGGAGGTGAAAAGAGTTTCTGATAGGTTGATGATCGTGAAGCTGGAAGTTGAAGGGATGATGATAAATGTCATCAGTGCCTATGCTCCACAAGTTGGCTGTAAGACGGAGGAGAAGGAAAGATTCTGGAGTGAATTAGATGAAGTGGTAGATGGTGTACCTAGGAAAGAACGATTGGTGATTGGGGCAGACTTTAATGGGCATGTGGGTGAAGGGAACAGAGGTGATGAGGAGGTGATGGGTAGGTATGGCCTTAAGGAGAGGAATGTGGAAGGGCAGATGGTGGTGGATTTTGCTAAAAGGATGGAAATGGCAATGGTGAACACTTATTTTAAGAAGAAGGAGGATCATAGGGTGACGTATATGAGTGGAGGAAGGTGCACACAGGTGGTGCTATGCAGGAGATGCAACCTGAAGGAGATTGGCGACTGTAAGGTGTTGGCAGGGGACAGTGTAGCTAGACAGCATCGAATGGTGGTCTGTAGGATGGTTTTGGAGGCGAAGAAGAAGAGGAGGAGAGTAAGGACTGAAAGAAGAATAAGATGGTGGAAACTGAAGGAGGAGGAGTGTAGTGTGAGGTTCAGGGAAGAGGTCAGAAAGGGGCTCAGGAGGTGTTGGATGATTGGGCAACTACTGCAGGAGTGATGAGGGAGGCAGCTAGAAAAGTACTTGGTGTGACATCTGGAAATAGAAAGGTAGACAAAGAGACGTGGTGGTGGAATGAGGAAGTGCAGGAGAGCATAAGAAAAAAGAGGTTGGCAAAACAGAAGTGGGATCAACAGAGTGATGAGAAGAACAGACAGGAATACAGGGAGATGCGGCAGCAGGTAAAGAGGGATGTGGCGAAAGCCAAGGAAAAGGCATATGAGGAGATGTATGAGAGGTTGGACACTAAAGGAGAAAAGGATTTGTACCGATTGGCCAGGCAGAGGGACCGAGCTGGGAAGGATGTACTGCAAGTTAGAGCAATAAAGGATGGAGATGGAAATGTGTTGACTAGTAAGGAGAGGGTGTTGAGCAGGTGGCGGGAGTATTTTGAGCAGCTGATGAATGAGGAAAATCAGAGAGAGAGAAGGTTGGATAATGTAGAGTTAGTGAAGCAAGATGTGGTTAGGATTAGTAAGGAGGAAGTGAGAGCAGCGATTAAGAGGATGAAGAATGGAAAATCGGTTGGACCAGATGACATACCGGTAGAAGCGTGGAGATGTTTAGGAGAGATGGCAGTGGAGTTTTTAACCAGATTGTTTAACAAGATTCTGGAAGTAGAGAGGATGCCTGAGGAATGGAGAAGGAGTGTGCTGGTAACGATCTTTAAGCATAAGGGAGATGTGCAGTCCTGCAGTAACTACGGGGGAATTAAGTTGATCAGTCACACCATGAAGTTATGGGAAAGAGTAGTGAAAGCCAGGATGAGAAAAGAGGTGACCATCTGTGAGCAACAGTATGGTTTCATGCCGAGGAAGAGAACCACAGATGCTTTATTTGCTTTGAGAATGTTGATGGAGAAGTATAGAGAAGGACAGAAGGAATTGCATTGTGTGTTTGTGGATTTAGAGAAAGCGTACGACAGAGTGCCAAGAGAGGAGTTGTGGTATTGTATGAGGAAGTCTGGTGTGTCAGAGAAGTATGTGAGGGTGGTGCAGGACATGTATGAGGACAGTGTGACAGCAGTGAAGTGTGCAGTAGGAAAGACAGACTGGTTTAGGGTAAAGGTTGGACTGCATCAAGGATCGGCCCTGAGCCCTTTCCTGTTTGCAGTGGTGATGGACAGGTTGACGGACGAGGTCAGACAGGAGTCTCCCTGGACTATGATATTTGCAGATGATATTGTGATTTGTGGTAAGAGTAGTGAGCATGTTGAGAAGAGCCTGGAGAGCTGGAGATATGCGCTGGAGAGAAGGGGAATGAAAGTCAGTAGGAGTAGGACAAAGTACATGTGCGTAAATGAGAGGGAGGGCAGTGGAGTGGTGCGATTACAGGGAGAAGAGGTGGAGAAGGTGGAGGAGATCAGGTACCTGGGGTCAACAGTGCAAAGTAATGGAGAATGTGTTAGAGAAGTGAAGAAAAGAGTGCAGGCAGGGTGGAGTGAGTGGAGAAGAGTGACAGGAGTGATTTGTGATAGAAGAGTATCTGCAAGAATGAAAGGGAAAGTTTATAGGACTGTGGTGAGACCTGCAATGTTGTATGGTTTAGAGACAGTGGCATTGAGTAAAAGACAGGAGGCGGAGCTGGAGGTAGCAGAGCTGAAGATGTTGAGGTTTTCGTTGGGAGTGACGACGATGGACAGAATTAGAAATAAGTTTATTAGAGGGACAGCGCATGTACGATGTTTTGGTGACAAGGTGAGGGAGGCGAGATTGAGATGGTTTGGACATGTGCAGAGGAGGGACATGAATTATATTGGTAGGAGAATGCTGAGGATGGAGCCACCAGGTAGGAGGAAAAGAGGAAGGCCGAGAAGGAGGTTCATGGATGTGGTGAGGGAAGACATGCAGGTAGTTGGTGTAAAAGAGGCAGATGTAGAGGACAGGGTGGTATGGAGACGGATGATCCGCTGTGGCGACCCCTAATGGGAGCAGCCGAAAGAAGAAGAAGAAGAAGAAGAAGAAGAAGAAGAAGAAGAAGAAGAAGAAGAAGAAGAAGAAGAAGAAGAAGAAGAAGAATATATATATATATATATATATATATATATATATATACACACACACACACAAAATGAACAGAATGAATATGGATGGACATACAGAAGTGTTTTTGGGTGTTGCAAGGATGCATGATTTTAAAATGGTGCAAAATACTGCAAAACACAGAAGAAAAGTGACAGTGCGGTGGTGATTTTTAACACCATATCAGCTGTTCAGTGCAGAAACAGCCACAGGAAAGTAGATATTTTTCAGGCAAATATGTGTTTAGGTATGTCATTGTGCTATTAACATATACATATAGATTATTTGTATACACATTGTTTAATTGTACTCATTTTGTTTTTTGTGATGATTGTTTTGTTTTTTTTATTTGGTAGTTTTGACCGTATGTAAAAGCCTAAATAGAGACGAGGGCTGCAAACGAGCTTTATGCTATATGCCATATTTACATGGCATGGGTTGCCAGTGTGCAACAATGTCTAGTGCAGGGGTCACCAACTTTTTGAAAATGAGAGCTACTTCTTGGGTACCAATTAATGTGAAGGGCTACCAGTTTGATACACACAGTTTTCAGTTTGATCTGAAATAAAAGATTTGCTCAATTTACCTTTCATTATTTGTTATTATTAATAATTAAGGATATTCATCTATGTGAAGACTGATCATGTTAATGATTTCTCATAATAATTATTAACAATGATTTAACAGAGTAGGAAAAAGCTATTTTTAGAAAAGGCGGGCTACTTATGTGGTCCTTGCGGGCTACCTGGTAACCCCTGTTCTGGTGTATTGTCCCTGTGAAATAAACTAACAAACAAAAAAAACGAAATATGTAAAAAATAAATTAATGAATACATTTAAAATACATTTATCACATTTATTAGCAAACTTGGCCATTCTTGAACCTTCCACAAACTTTTCCCTGAAAAAAGTGGAACGCAAACCATCTAGAATGTATTCGTATCCTGTGAGTATAAGATTTCTATTCACGTGAATTAAGAGGCCAATGAATACATGGTGGACAAATTTGAATGACTTGCATGAAGCCCTTGTTGGTGTAAACTGAAATGATGCCTGCACCCTCCTCAGCCAACATCAGTACCAGCTCTCACTAACGCTCTTATAGAGGCCATATAGTGTACACTAGTGTTGCATGGTCCAGCCAAGTCTCACGGTATTTCATGATATACAAAATGTAAATTTGTGTTCAAAGATGCAAATTTTCCTCTGTTTTTGCGTCACTGACGACTTCTATTTAATGTACTACAATAGGAAGTGTTTTTGGTGCCTCCGCCAAAATTCTCTTTTTGCCACTAATGTTTTTTTCTCATTTGTCATTTATTTTTTGTATCTTTTTTTAAGCACCATTACTCAACATTTACGCAGGAAATGTTATCAATGTTCTTATTGCTTTATATTCGTTAAGCTACTCGCTATTATGAACTATAGTCAGTGGTCCCTTAGAGTAAAAATACAGTAAATATATTCTTCCGGGTAATTAAGGAAACTGTGTTAATTAGAGACGCACACATTTAACCATAACCGTATACTCTTTATTCTCTGCTAAAAATGAAAAAAAAAAAGATTACCTTTAGCATTTCTGTCAGCATTACCCATGTTTCATGATGGAGACGGAGCCAGACGGAGACAGTGGTGCTAAGTGACACGAAATAAAGATGGGAAATTTACATTGATACATCGATACATTTAAGTTTGTGACTATTGTGCTTTTACTAGATTTCAGTCTAACCACACAATTCACAGCATATGAGCACTACTGTGTTAATATTTTCTAGACATTCCAAATAGTAGATTTGTTTATGACAGTGCCAAATACCCATTTTGTGTATAACACCATGATTTCTATATAGCGATTGTACATTTATCCTTAAATAAAGTCATATTTTCAAAGCAAACAAATCTATTGTTGAATCTATTGTTCATATACACACACATGACCATGCTCTGTCACAGCTAAGGGCAATTAATGTAAATGTGAAGAGACCAGCAAACTTAAAAACAACTTGCACATACACTATATTGCCAAAAGTATTGGGTCACCTGACCTTTCCTGCTATATGTGGTTCTTTTCCAAACAGTTACCACAAATCTGGAGGCGCTTAATTGTACAAAACGTCTTTGGATGTGCTGTAATAAAATTTTGCATTCATATGGAACCCAAACCTGTTTCAACATGGCAATGCCCCTGTGCACAAAGTGAGCAAAGTGGTTTCCATGGTTTGGAGAGGAAGATCTCATCCCTACTGAACACCTTTGGGACGAATGTGAACGCTGACTGCACCCCAGGTCTCCTCATCTACATCAGTACCTGACTTTTGTAACACCCTTGTGGCTGATCAACACAAATATCCATAAGCACACTCCTAAATCTAGTCTTCCCTGAAGAGTAAAGGAAATTATAAGAGCAATTTGGGACAAAATGTGCAATGCAATGTTTAAAAATCACATATTGTACTTATGACTAGGTGACCAAATACTTTTGGAAATATTGTGTACATTGGGAGAACATGCAAAGAAATGACCACCCCATTCTATACACATAATGTGATAAAATATAATTCTTGGTATATGCCTATAAAATTAAACAGGCACAAATCCGGGGCAATCGTTCTAGAATATGAATTTATTTCTGTGCATTTTTATAGAATAATTAACACATGCTAGTGTTTCAGACACTGTGACTTCTTAGTAAAGTTTGAACAATACTAAAATTCTACATTCCCTTTATAATTTAATATAAAAGAACTATGACCTGCATTAATACTTGAGAACAAAATTAATCGTACAATTTTATTTTTTTTTTTTGCTATAAATAAAATCCTGGAAAGTCTATAATTATGGAGTTTTTTGCCACTTGGTGCCATTGTTGTAAAATACATTGAGATTTCGTGATGTTCAAAAAAATCTAGATATGATTCTTTATGTGGAGAGATGCGAAGCCAGTCAATCTCTATGGTAAGTGATGGCGGAACGTCTTCGAGGTAGCTATGCATATTTGTTCTAGACTTGTAAAGAATTCGAATTTACAACCTCAGCTACAACACGTTATACATTTGCATTTAGAATTGAAATACCTGATTTAGTAGGCTCTTAGATTCCTTTTTTGTTTGTTTGTTTTAGGAGTAATCATTAAGGATTATATGCAGACTGCACCCACAAACAGCTTAATATATCTTCTGTTGTGGATGAGGTTATTTACTGTTAAGTTATTTACCAACTAATTAAGCAATTTACATGAACTAACTGTGATCCCCTGGAAGGAATTTAAGGAGCCGGAGCAGGATCTCCCTGTGGTGCATCAGGTCTTTGCCACAGCATCCTACAGCCTGAGTTGTCCTATCAACAAATCTCTATCCTGGGGCCTGAGTCTGATACCAGCAGAGAGAGAGAGAGAGAGAGAGAGAGAGAGAGAGAGAGAGAGAGAGAGTCAGCTAATGACTAATTTCCAGCAAAAGGGCACTGGAGCTTGTGTGCTAATTAGACTGAGCATTAATGGTAGGATTTAAGCAACAGTTCTTTGTTCTTCTAAGGGCAAAATTACATATTTAGCAAATGGCACCCTGTTCATCATAGGCCCATAAAACATGCTATATTTTCAGTACAAAAGCAATATATGAATAATTTATAAATTGGTTAAATACGAGGATGTCCTGCATAAGTCACATACAATACAGTGAAACAAATATCGAAAAGGATTTAATGATTATTATTTAATTTATTTGTTCGTTTGATCATTTAATAATCTTAAAAATCTTTATCTATAGAAGTTCCTGGTATTCTCAGACACACAAGTCAAGTCAGGTCAAGTCAGGAGTCACTTCAACCATATATAGCTGACGCAGTACACGGTGGAATGAAACAACGTTCCTCCTGAACCCTGGTGCTACACACAACAACAATCACAGAAACAGAAAACACAGGGTTAAGGACTAGCAAGTGTCCTCGCCACATAAAGTGCATGTGTGCAACCTGGTGCAAACGGTGCAAAGACAACACAAGACAGTGCAAAGACAACACAAGACAGTGCAAATACAACACAAGACAGTGCAAAGACAAATACACAAAACACAAAATAGCTCCGCCAGTAAACCTGCTGTGGAGAGACAAAGTGAACAGTAGCCAAAGTGTAAACAAAATGTTGTGCAAAAGAAATTATTATTACAAAATATTATTATTATTATTATTACTTTTCATAGCTAAAAAATATTTTAGCTATAGAAGCCCCTGGAATGCCTCTCACAGCAATGCTATTGAACAATTAGTCACACTTCCTACTTGAGTATGAATGGAACAGATATCTTATCTTATTAACTATTATTAATATAATTATTCATTTATTCATTTCATCCATTTTAACGCCAATTGCTGCATGTGAGGAAATGATGTCTTTGGTCTGAGGACTTTTCCGGGTAGCTAACGCTAACATTCAAACCGTTGCTGAGAGAGACGGCTGATACACAGTGATATTGTTATACTGATATCGATACATGTTGTTTATGCTCTCTCAGACCAGCAAGTGACTTCCTGTCGGAAATGAAAGTGTTTCAATTTCTGAAAAACAAAACACAACGTGACGCTTGGATTGCAGAAGTAAAGGCTAGATATCGACTAGCAACTCGAGGATATCTACTTTTATCTAAAACTGAAACCACATGATGAATTACAATTCAATAAAAATGAGATTAAACAGACATTAAACAGACAAATGTATTTATATATATTTTTTTTACCTCTATTTTGATGTAATATGGCAATGAAATGCACTAAATCGGTTTAGAATTCACGGATATTTTTGTATGCAGTTTCAGCAATAAAATGTGACTCTCTAAAAGTAAACATATTAATTGTTCATTTTAAGAATCCTGCTTTATTTTCTGTTGTGTATTTGTTGTTGTTACCCCCCCTCCCCCCTCTTCCCGTTACCATAGCAACGACCCAAACAAAGGACGGTCTTTTCCTTTTAAACACTTTATAAAGCGAGGGACCCTTCAGCCTTCGTCATACACAACCTAACCCCACGTTGACGTTGAGTGACCACAAAGTTTTCACCACTTTTCTGCTAAGGAAGTACCAGTAGGATTTCAGACTGTAGTGTAGACGCACTCGGTCTCAACTAGATAATAATACACGCCTGGATAGAGTACTTAAAGGTAAACTTTTAATGTTATGATTGAAAAGTTGTCGCCTAAATGTGATTTTCGTGGTCTTTATATAAACAATGTTTTAGCTGTAGAAGCTCCTGTATAAATCACACAAACGATCTAACAGTTAGCCACGCCCCCTTGAGTAAAAATGGAGCCCATTTTTATTATTTTTTTATTAGTAGTAGTAGTACTGAATTATTATTAGTGGTAGTATTTACTAGTTTTTTTATGGCTAAAAATAATTACATTTCTATAGCTAAAAAGCTGGTTTACCTTCCTCTTTAAATTATTATTATCATTATTATTAATATTATGTATGCATGTATGCCGTTGAACATTTAACCACGCCCCCTTGAGTAAGATTGGAATATTAATATCCTCTTTAAAATCTAAATTATTTATTATTATTATTATTATTATTATTATTATTATTATA
>MU558303.1:1860605-1875882 GCA_024362625.1 Silurus asotus | reverse complement strand
TTTAAAATATAAATGATTTATTATTATTAATAATAATATTATAAATAATTATTTTACTATAGCAAAATAAAACAAAAAAAACGTGTAGTGCCCCACGTATACCTCACGCATGTACGCGGTTGTATGGTAACCACGCCCCCTTGGGTAAAACACGGAACGTTAAGCCCCGCCCCCTGTTGTTACGTTTTCACTTTGAAAGTTGAGTAACTTCCGGCTTTTCTTACTCCCGGCTCGGTGAGTTTTCGCTAAATGTTCAAGAAACTATGAAACGGCCATTTTCACTGAAGATCTCTAACTAAACTTGCCATTACTTGTACCAGCTCTTTGCGCTATGGATAATCAGATCAGCTCCACTACAGACGACCTGAAGAACCTGCAGCAGGCAGATGAGAACCTCGCCCCCAAACAGCTCACGGCGGAGGTGTCACATTTCTCCCAGTGTAGTAACTTCGACATAGATGATATTTTGGATTTAGCCGGAGGCGCGAAAGATGCCATTGAAAGACACCGGAAATCAGAAGATCAGCTCATGGAGATAGAAAACTGCACGAGCTCTCAACCTGAAGAAGAGGAAGCACCTGCGGAAGCTAAAGCACTATCATCTCAGTGTGAGTAGAAACCGTGAACATAATATTTACACTTTACATTAACGGAGAAGTTTTTTAATTAACAATTACAGAAATGACAATTCAAAAACAATAAGTTCTACAATTAGTCCTGTAGACCAACGGACCAATCACAGGCTTCGTTCTCATCCGGGTCTCCAGGCAGCTGTCTGTAAGCTAAAGGGCACCTTGCTGTCTGGAAGATTCCATTCCAATATTGGGGTACATTTGTTTCCTCTGATATCAAATTACATTTGCAAGTAAAAAAAAGTTTATATAAATATATAGATATAATGTATGTCTATTAATAAATATAAGTAAAGTGTCATCCACAGAAACCCATATGCAAAGTTCAGATCAGCAACTTAAAAACGCAGAACTTAGAAACCAACATTTTCACCACGACTTCCTTAAAATATGACCCTTAAAAACCCTCCAAAATCATATTAGTTCACACTAATTTCCGAATTAAAACACTTTAGTTCACATCGATTGAAACAAACCTGTTACTTGAACACAGTCACCCCCCCATAAAATTTGGAACCTTCCACAAACCTCCTAAAGATCCCAGAAAAAACCCATCCCTTATCCTGTTTCATCATATTAAACAATCGTGTGAAAGATCACTGATGAGGTCTATTCGTTCGCTGATGAACGTCACTCTCACGTGCGTTCGTCATCCAGGAAGTGAAGAAACGAATCAGAGTAAAGCTACATATATTTTATTTACACCACATGTGCCAAACATATAATAGACACCATGAAAGGAACCTCCATATCGCCTACACACACTCGCACACATGCCACGATGCAAACGTTGCCTGCAGACTACATCTGCATACTTTTTCACACACGTACAATTTGTTCTTCGCATATCCCAGATTGCTCAGAAGCTGGGGTCAGAGGGCAAGGCCATTAACCCCAAAAAGACGGGTTAAGGGCCTTGCTCAAGGGCCCAGGAGTGTCATCCTCTGCACATGCTTTAGCAGACTAGTACTCATATGTCTGTATCCTATGTCATAGGCTGCATTGAGAATTCACCAGAATGCCATTGTACATATGGTATTAAATAGAGGGAGTGGTAGCTTAAGGTGGTTAAGGCTGAAGTATTTTGAATCAAAAGGTCATGAGTTCAAATCCCACAACTCTGCTGCTCGGTTTTTCAAATGACACAAACGGACGTCAGATTTTGCTCGTATTCCGTATTTATTTAACACATTTATAACACACTGGTTCTGACATTCTTTAGCTTCTACTGGACACCGCATCCCTCTATAGACACATTTCTAATTTTACTAGTAGGGCTTCATTGAAAGAGGTTACATCATATAACTTGAGTATTACAATATACAGGAGGCGTGTCAAATTAGATTTGACACGCCTCCTGATTTGACACATGTAATACATTTCAGCATAGATCAGGTTTAATCCGCACTCGGTTGAAGTCTGGGTTGCAGTGGATCTACAACATATGCGTTTTATTTAAAAACAGTTTATAAACGTTACTCTGTGATAGGAGTGTTTTATAGAATCTTATTTCATCTTTGTGTGTGTGTGTGTGTGTGTGTGTGTGTGTGTGTGTGTGTTTTATGTACATATACGTTCATTCTAATCATATAACAAGAAGCATTACAAGATATTACACAGTTACCACTTATAATAAGCGGTTAGTCCACATTTTGTATAAAGATTTTTCTCATACCTGTAGACCTCAATTACTTTATAATGAGAAGGTTTTCAGTTAAAACCCCTCGATATTGTAACTTGTGAACGAGTAGCGTAAGTTGATTTAATGTTTTATATTGCGAATATAATATAATGTATTTTTCTGAATTGGGATATTTTTTTATTTCAACAGGTCCTCCTTGTTTGAACAAGTTGTTTTTCACTGGCATTCTCTCCTTTATATTTGATTCTCTCAGCAACTTGTGACCTTGTTGATCAGGAGGTTAAAAGGGTTCGACGAAGCGTATCAAAAATGCGTTTTTGTTTTTGTTCAAAGCTCACCCCGTAGCTACGCTTTGTAAAAGGATCTGCATTCGGCCTGCCTGGAGGGTGAGAAATGTAACCTTCCATCATAAAAACTGTTGTAACAGATACCTCAGATCTCTTGGTTGGAGGATTTTTATACAAAAGAACAACAAAAAAAACTCTTCTGCCTCTGCCTGCAGATATTTGGTTTGTGCTGCCATCTAGTGGCTCAACTCCAACTTTGCATCCAAAACAGTTTATGCCTGTACATGCTTGTGTGTGTGTACATATATAACTGTAAAAAAAAAAAAAAAGATTGTGCAAACTGTAAATGCAACATCACTGAAACAAAAGATAAAAAGAGAGAGAGACAGATAAGTCCTGAGTGCACTAATCATGATGTAATGTTAAGTGCATATAAAAAAAGTTGATTTTTATGTTTGCATTTAACTCGTGTACGAAGCCAAAGATGAAGCTGGTCAACACACAATAAGCTGTCATTTGGATTCAAACATTTGTCCAGCTTGTTGAATCGGTATATCTAGTAAGCAAGTTGTGGCACTGGGACCTGGCTTACCACACTGTGGATCAGTTATGTCTTTATTTCCGGTTACACGAGTTGCGAAACGACACCAGTGGCATCAGCAACACGCTGGAGAAACTTCGTTTGTCATAAACTGAAAAAAAGCAGAACATAACACATTTGTTTGTGTGCCTGTGGCAGCGTGTTCAAGCGAGACTCTGAAATGTGAAATTGACTGCGGCAAATAGAACCAAGTGTTGGTTGAAACCAGTCGCCCGCCTCCTATAACTTCTCCCAGGTTTTGCTACCAGTGTGGAGAGAAGGAAACGGAGGCAGGTGACTGCTGGTTTCATTTGCCACAGTCCCTTCAGTTTTACTTTTCAGCGTTAATTTTTATTAATACACACACACACCCACCCACACAGAGCTCTTCCTGTCTGGCTCTTTCCCTCAGCTTCCACCTGTCTCATTTTATCCTCTCTGCTACCCACTGCAACAGAGAACACGTGTTTTTAAAACCACACACAGGTGTGTGATCCTTACCACTCATTTCTTCCAGCTCTGCCCACTATTTGCAACCTTGACCATGCCCCAGCTGACACAGTGCCATATAAACCTTTTAGCGTGTCATAGCACTTTAAGCAAAATAAATAATAATATTTATAAAAAGAAATATATAATATGTAACTATAATATAATCTATTGAGATTAACAACAACCAGAACAAACGACTTCCATCTACTTCAAACTCGCAGCTTTAGCAAATGTAAATGTAATACAATACGAAAGAGGGAAATAATTTTTTTTATTGGTTTAATATTTATGTAATAAATGTTGAAACAACTGTTTTAATTAGTTTTAATCCAACATACGACTTATTTAGACCTAAAAGGCCTTGTTGATCAGTGCATAATGAGTGGTTTAGGTACAAGGTTACTGTGATGCAGTTTAAGACCCAGCTTAGGAAGGGTAAAGAGTGCATCTGAGAGACAGATACATACAGTACATGCATACATACAAAGACAGATAGTAGAAATCAACAAATGCTTTAATTAGTGCAATTAATCCGCACCAACCGTTGATGGCCGGAACTATCAGCCATCTGCAAAAAATCCATACCGATAGTTTTTCCAGGTCGCGTCTGCGCTAAAGCACCCGAGAAGGTTCGCTGTAATTATACAGTACGAGAGCGGCCTCTAGAGGCGAATCGCTGGGGCCACATGCTGTTTGTTTTGACCCACAAGACTGCTGCCTCATTCGTGTCAACTAAAGTGAAGAGATCAAATCAAAATAAACTTAATAAAAAACACTTTAAGCATTTATTACCTTCAGTTGATGTTACAAATGGAATCTTACACTGTTACCGTTTCACATAAATCCTGTCCTACTTAAAATAAGCAACAAAAATTCCTTCAAAAAGGCCAGATCATTGACCTTTTATTCATTTATGTTTTTGAAAATATTTATCCAGTATCAATTTTAAAAAACGGTTGTAAACCGATACTAAACGTAACCAATCGGTTATCAGCAAATACATTCCATATGAGTAAAGGTAAAGTAGACCTCTACTGACAAGAGAACCTTTTGGGATGTATGCAGGATGTGCGCAGTCATCCTCATAGTTAAGCACCAGGTAGAATGTTGGCTTAGGTGTTTCAGTAAAAGATCTGCTGTGCCATATTGTAAAAAGTGTGTGTATGTGTGTGTGTTTGTGTATCAGTGTGGGATCTGCTGTACTGGCACGAAGTACAGAAGACAGCGTATGTGTTCGGAGCGACGCTGTCCCTATTGATCTCTCTGAGTCTGTTCAGCATCATCAGTGTATCTTCCTACATCGCTTTGGCTCTGCTGTCAGTCACCATCTGCTTCCGGATCTACCGAGGAATCACAGATGCTTTTCAGAAGAGCCAAACCACACACCCGTTTGAGTGAGAAACATGCACTTACACCCTGGCAACCTTGAAAGATTATTTACAGCTATAAAGCAGATAGATGCTGACGTGTGTGTGTGTGTGTGTGTGTGTTTAGATTTTATCTGAAGCGGGACGTTTCTCTACCAGCTGATGTATTTTATAAACACAGTGGCATGCTGCTGAAGCAAATCAATGCCACTGTTAATTGGCTGATGCATCTCTTCCTGGTGGAGGATTTGGTTGACTCTCTGAAGGTATTGCTCTAATAATAATAATAATAAAGATGACGTTGTTGATGATGATGATGATGATGATGATGACAATAATGCTGTTGTATCTGTGTGTTAAACAGTTTGCATTGCAGCTGTGGGTTCTGACCTACGTCGGATCATTCTTTAACGGCCTCACCCTTCTCATCATCGGTAAGTCTTCATCTCAGCAGCGTCCGAAGGGGAGTTTGTTTTCTCATGGGAAAGATTCCGAGCATAATACGCAAACACACCACTGATCAAATGTGAAACACAGTTCCCACTTTAATTAGGAAACATGTCGATAACGTTGGCCCACCGAACCGCAAAAGTCATTGCATTGCTCTTATTTCTTCATCTCTTCAGCAGGTTATTTTTTTGTTTGGATTGAAATTAAATGATCATTTCCTCAGTGTGTTGTAGTCAAAAGTATTATACAGTAATCCCCTGCCACATAACTCATTTGTGTCTCTTATTTTCCCCGTCTCTCGCAAAGAGCTCCCTAAACGTATACAGTGTAGCCTCGATCTTCGCGACCTTGACACTCGCGACCATGTCTCGCTACATGTATCGGCCTTTTTCCATTTTTGCGTCTTTCCTATAGTCTTGTCTTTTAGACTTTTTCCTCACCAAAGCCCATTTAGATCCACCAATCCTCTTCGTGGACCAAGCATTTCAAGCATGACAAAGAAAGCCTCGTGTACGGATCAGAATCTCTGAAATCTGAACGCTATATCATGTAGAAAAATGGTGGAATTTGGGATCGGTTTTGAAAGTGACGCCCCTGGCTTTGATCCACTTTTATCTCTCAAACGGTGGGCTTGTTTCTAATCTCCACGTTTTTCTGTTGAAACGGAAAAAGAAAAAAGGCTCGTAGCCTCTCAGCTATACAGCGGTAAAGAATGACCTTGCTACAGCAGCCCCTTTGAGCTTTTCCAGTCTGGTTTCTTTTCACTGCACAGCACTGAGACAGCTCTTGTAAGAGCCGCTAATGCCCTTCTCATGTCAGTCGACTCGGGTACCCTCAATATTCTTCCTCTTTTAGACCTCAGTGCTGCCATTGATGGAGTTAAATTCTCTTGCTCGCCAGCAAGTTTCTGGCATGGTTTGCATCCTGCCTCTGGCAGACTCCACTTAGGATCTATTGATAACCATAAATCCTTTACTGTCTCTTTCACAAAGGGTCCCTCATGCTTCGGATCGTAGTCCTTCTCTTGCGCAATATATATTCTTCCCTCCTCCCCGGTCAGACAATTTGACGACACCGTCTTCGACTGTCGCGCAAACACGTCACCCGGATTTACGAAGGCACTCGCATTAATGCCTTTTGAATAATTGAATGCACGTATACATGATCGAGAATAGCGGCTGAATTTCAGCGCCGCAATTTTACCCCTGAACTCCGAAGCCCCCGGCTTTAATAGAACCTCTAAGCTTTCTGTTGCCATTGTGTCACTGTTAAGCCTCTTGCTAGTGCTTCCAATCAGTAAGGCTTCATCTGGCATAAAGCTTAATAAACTGCAAGTTATTCGAAATTCGTCTCACGGCCACTCGAGTGCTCAGCTCAGATTACACCTGTGGCTGGCTGGGTCATCCTGCGTTAAGCACAAATTACCGCTACTTACATTTTAAGCTCTTTAGAGTCCCGTCGCATTCGATGTCTTGGAGTGTTTACACTCGTACAATCAAGCTTGCATATTTGTGACTTGCTGTAAAGGAGGGGTTTTTTTTTTTGTTTCCTTTTTTCTTGTCAAATCCCAAAAGCCTTAGAAAGCTATTTTCAGCACCGTTGACCCAAGATTACTCATATTAAAGCAGAAATGAGCAGTATTTTTCTAGGAACAATGTAAAAATGGAACTAGAAAACTGTGATCATCATTAACGGTGCCTGTTCATCTGACATGGAAGATTGTGAGTTCAAATCCCAGAATTACCAAGATACTATAAGCACTAAAAGAAGGCTCTTAGCCCTAATCTGCACAGATGTATGTTTAGAAATGACTTACAAATGCCATTAATTTGTCTTCTAATGTTTAAAAGAACACAAGTAACGTGAATAAGATTACCGTATTTTTCGGACTATTAGCGGCTACTTTTTTTTTAACCCCGCGGCTTAAACAATGAAGCGGCTAATTTATGGATTTTTCCTGGGTTTTTCCCGGTTTCACAAACCTTGCCAAAAAACTGAGCCCAATAACATTTGCCCAATGAAATTGCAGAACGGGTTCAGATGACCCAATGAAACTCTTTATATTAAATCAGATGCGCTCCCACTGAATCGGGCCGCAGCACATCATAAATATGGTTGATGTTCCTCTGACGTTTGACCTGCCGCTCACTCGGACTGTCTACAGGAAATCCGACTCATTCGTCTCGCTGAAAACAACTGGGCATGAAAAAACACACTTCACCTGTGTTCTGAGCTGCACGGCATCGGGAGAAAAGCTTAACCAATGGTGATTTTTAAATGCACAATGATGCCGAAAGATAAACTCCCGAGAGAAATAGTGGTGAAAGGAAGTAGGAAGACAGTGAACAATGACTTTCTTGGTAGGCTACTGCTTAGATACAAGCCGTGTAACAGACACTGTCTGTCGTTAAAGCCTGTGTAAAGTTCATTAGTTTCAGTGTAAAATATTTGTCAAATTCAGTGGGTGCGGCTTATATTTCGGTGCGCCTAATAGTCCGGAAATGACGGTAATCACCTCACTGAAGATCAGTACCTGACTTTACTAACACAGCCTTGTGGCTGAATAAGCTGAAATCTTTCCAACCACAATAAAATCTACTGGAACATCTTAGAACAGCATATGCAGACTAAAAGTGGAATGTGATGTTCAAAAAGGACATACCAATCTTATGGGTGGGTGTCCACAAACTTTTTTTTCTATACGGCATCAACTGTATGATGGGAAGGGAAATGGTTCTGACTCATACTCCTCTTTAGACTTCTAACGGAATGGACTTAGAGGTAAATGTTATGACACAACGGTTATTAGTGGCTTTGTTGACTCCAAGAAAGGACAGAGAAATAGGCAGCAAGCAGTTGAGGGTTGAGAAACGGGGAACATTCAGTGTTCATAGGTTTGTTTGTTTGTTTGTTGTTGTTTTTGTTCCCCCCCCCAAGAAACCTTTTATTTAGACCTGTGATCATTGATTTCTCTTTTCTTTTGCAGGTGACGTCGCAGCGTTCACCTGCCCAGTCCTTTATAAAAAATACAAGGTAAGACTGAGCACAAAAAAAGACAGAGCATGTTGTTATAAGAAAATAGTCCAAATCATGTTGGCGCGAGGCGATTTGATTGGACCTGCAATTCTAGCAAATTGTGTTTTATGCCTCCAACACGTTTTCCACGTATTACAGTTACATGATATGTTAATGCGTTCATGTGTTAAGGAACGACGCATTGTGGGTTTTTCCCATTATAGTCGCCTTTAACAGTTTTAAGCGCTGGTCTTAGGGTCCACATTCTTATTTGAATTGTTATGGCTGAACGTTTTTGGGGAAAAAAAAAAACTTCGGGCTTCCCAATACTTTTATCCATATAGTGCATATCAGCATTCTTTTGTTACATATAAATGATGTCTGTCAATCGATTCAAATATTGCATTGCGAATAATCATATGATTTAAACTCATGATTAATCGCAACTCAATCGCACATTCTTGGTTTAAATGTACCTTCAATAAAAACTTTTCACGTTTTTAATACTCTAATCAACACGGGCACGGACAAATACGGATGCTTTATGCAAATGTATGTTCATTAGAAGTGAAACCAAACTGAAAATATTCTTGTAAATGTTTGAAATCAATTATGTTTTAAATTCCGTAATTCATCAGGACACCAAGTGAAACCTTTGCCATGTTTCCACACGGACGGTTTTAATTGCCGGATGTGCGCATCATGGCGGATTTCGGTGTTCGATTCGAGAGCGAGCGCATCAGTAAAACAAATGTTTAATGATTCAATGTATTTTTTTCGGCGGATTTTTTTTCCTTAATTCCTTTTTTTATATCCGAGTATAGAGAAAGAACGCCACGAAGAAACACACGTTTATATTTTATATAAATATATACAAATATTCAAATTTTTTATTCTTCTTTGTGTTTTCTCTCACGTAGGTGCAGTTTGATCATTACTATGAACTGGTTCAAAGCTACTTCAAAGATGTAGTGCAAAAGTAAGTATAAAGACCATCTGTTTGTTTGTTCTTTTAAGCATTTAAAGACCTATTGATGCAGTTAAACAGAATTTACTTCATCACATTTATAGAAGAACAGAAATTATATTTGCAAAAACAAAACAAAAAGGTTTCCACAGGGAAAGAATTTGGTTAAGCATTTCACATTATTTGCCAAAGACTTAAAACTGCACTTTCAATTATATTATCTTCAGCAGCATTTGCCGTAGTGACACGTGTGATGTCAAACAGCAGGGGCAGAGCTACAGCGTGACAGCTGGCGCCTCCTCCGTGGCACTTGACACTCTAATTAACGTGATGCTTCCGTACCCCCTAAAGTCATTTTATCATTTTATTAAGCACAAACTGACTGGACTGTCAAAGCCTCTCAGATTTGCCAACCCCATGAAGATTCTATTCTTTGGAGTTGAGTTCGAACTGGGGGGAAAGAAGAATGTGGCTTTCATGTAATTTTCCAATCATAATAAGAGGAAGATGAAAATAAAGATAATGCGGAAGAGCGCGTAGAAGACGACAAGACAGAAGAAGAGAAGATAAAAGGAAAAGAAGTGCCTTCAATAGTCTACCATGGCTCTCGTATGCAGCGCATCCGGAAAGTAACTACTTTTTTCTCCTGAATGGATCAAATTCAATCAAACCTCAAAATCCTACAAACAAAACCCTATAACGACAACGAGGAAAACTTTCGATTAAATATTTGCTTATTTTTTCAAAAAATGTGTACAACAGGAAGACCCCTACCCGCATATATTCACATCCTTTGCTTAATATTTTTGGTGCTTCAACAAAAATATTGGCACCAATTTCAGCCCCAAGTCTTTTTCACAAGTCTATTTTATGGGCACTTTCTCTCATTCTTCTTCGCAGAACATTGTTCGCAGACATTTACAGGGTCGTCCCGTAGCCACCCCTTTTTTAAAAGTGAAGCATTGTGAATAGTAGAGAGGGATGTAACATCTCCTGCCTTGTGAGATTAATTACTCTCGCCAGAGGTCGACAGTCGCCTCGGTGGTACAGCGCAGGTTTTGTTTTTGGGTGTTTCAAAGCCCAAATTTAGCTTCCGTCACTCTTCTTTTTATGGTCGTGGCCAGACACTGAACAGAGCGCGTTGATTAGTCCGGGAATTTCTCAACTCGCAATATTTTCAAATTACGACGAGGTCATCGAAAAAAGTCAGGACTACCCGTAGTGAATGTTTTAGGATCAATGGTGTGGTCTCTCTCTCTGTCTCAGGATGACTCCACCTCCATCTTTAAGACATGAAAGCTCATTTAATCCTTTGTTGGTTTTTAAAACATGGTGTTCGCACCTAACCTTTTGGGATGAACGCTGCCTGCGTTTAAAGGCTCCTCACACTACATTAAATCCCAAAGCTTCACAACCACACGAGAATCTATTGGAACATCTTCCCAGAAGAGTGGAGGTTATTATAACCTGATTTTGAGATTTTAGAACATCATCATCATCATCATGATCAAAGTCTGAAAGAACTGAAGCTGTGCTGGTGGAAAAATACCTCACTAAACAGTTTTCTTTTTCATATACGTCTGTATACGTCAGTTTCTAAAAACACACAGAGGAAATGAAACCTTTAAAAAAAGATGTAGAAATATAGAAAAAAAACAATTCACTTTAATTATATATGCGAAAGAAGCTGAAAAAGACTTCGAAAGCTAATTGTGTGTTCGTGTGTGTGTTAATTTTGTTTCTGTAACTTTATTTTGCAGGGTTCAGGTGAAGATTTATGGAGTGAAGAATAAAGCTGAATAGAAAGCAGCAGCGTTACAGATCGTAAGCGAATAAACGGTGTGTGTCTTTATGCAAAGCGTGTGCGTTTGTGAGTGCGCGAGTGTGTTAATCAATTGCGTATTAAGGACGAAAATCCACTTAAAAAATATAAATGGATTGTATATTTTCATTTCGCCCTCTTTTATTACTTCTCGTTGCTGCAGTGTTTATTTCATTGATTTCTTTTTTTTGTAAGTGAAATAGTGTTTATGTAAGAATCAAACGAGGGGCACATTCCACGCCTCCGTATCGTTAATGAGAACAGCATCGGTCACAGCGCATCTCGAACATTACGACTGTGAAGATCGGCACGGATCGTATTTCATTTTGTTTCTCTTTTTCCTTTGTATCACGTCTGTTTGGAAAAATACAGCCGATGCAAATAAATCGGAGGGATGAATTTAGTGATGTTTGTTGGAATCTTTCTTGTGTGTGTGTGTGTGTGTGTGTGTGTGTGTTTGTTAAATCTAGTGAAATCCCATAATTTCAAACAATAGTTTACTGCAATCCAGATATTATATTTTAGATTATTTAACAAAAAAGAAATACAGAAAAGAACTTGTGGACCCTGAGAGAAGAAGGTTTTGGAGCACCAAATGAATGACATCATACTTAAGCTCCATAATTGAGAAAGGGACCCCCGGGGCGTGGACCAGCACCGGTCTGTGGGTCAATTGTTAGAATACATAACTTACATTATTTCCATTTTATTTATTATTTGATTCTAAACGATGTTTTATTTTGGAAAATTACCAGATTCTCTCCTCCACATCTGTCTATGACTCACTCTTGATGCATGTCATGATGTCGCATGTCTTACCTCCATCCTCTACCTTCTTAAAGGAGCTGCTCCGGCCGCTAACGCATAATACAATACCGCTCAAATCAAACCCCCCAGGGAGCAAAATGAACAAACAACACCACAGTGGATTCACGTTTATTATTAATATTTGGAAAATACCAGTTTTATGTCGGTCGTATCATTTTATTTTGTTGTATTTATCCGACACACCTTAAAGGCCGGTCCGTGAAAATATTAATCCTGTCTGTGGCGCAAAAAAGGACCGCTGGTACAAAGGCCAAAATTTGCCCAGGCATAAACCCACCAGAGGGCACATTGTTTTTAATCACCAGGTGGTCTAACGCTGTCTTGCATGCAATGGAGTTACTTCTACCACCCTGCAATCAACTAATGTTCTCTAAGAAAAATAAATAGATAGATGAACCACTTTATTTTATCCCAGAGGCAAATCTAGAGCAGCACAAAGAGTTAGAAGTACATCAGAAGTAATTTGCATTGTAAATGAAATGTTGTGAAGGAATAAATACACTACATGGACAGGGAAGGTATAACTCAGTGATTAAGATGTTGGACTTCGGAATCAAAAGGACGTGAGTTCAAATTGCACTACCACTATGATGCCACTGCTGGGCTCTTGAGCAAGGCCCCTCAAATGCTTATTCGTTTGAATGAGATGATAGTAAATCACTTTGGATGGGTGTCAAAACCTATAAATGCTAATGACATGAACTGGGACACTGAACTGTTACCACAAAGTTGTGACACACAATTGTATATTGTGTTTCGCTGCTGTAGCATTTTGTTTATAATTTGGACTAGGAGACCCAGAATGCCCTTGCGGCTGAATGAACGTGAAGCTCCGCAAAATCCAAAAATCTCACATCTTCCCGGAAGAGTGGAGGTTATTATTACGATAAACGGGGACTGAATGCTGATCAGGATGTTCATAAGCAAGTCTTGAGGTAAATCCAACCTCAGATGAACACCACATCTATTGCACGATGTGTGAATAAACTAAGTACACAGATGTTCCATGGGAAGAGGCTAAGTAGCAGGGATACAGGGAAGATCTTAAGTGGCCTGCTATAGCACGCAACCCTTTTGAATACATTTGTCAGGAAGTGGAATGCTGACTGCACCCCAGATTTCCACACCTATAAGAGTATTAATGGTGAATACTACTATAGTTAAGATATGTCTCAATGGGGTAATATCTACACATCCTCTTATATTACTATAAGTGTTTTATAACAAAAACTCACAAAAGTGAGATCATCCCTTTGCATAACAGTAATTACTCATTTTCTTTTGGATTTATGTGGCACATCTGCTGTTCCAGTCCGCAGTCCGTGCACATGTTCCTACTATAAAAATTATCAAAATAAATGTATCACCTTAATATAAATCATACAGAATTATAGCATATGCGGTTTTATATATAAACCGCATATTCTACAGTATAACTTTGTATGATTTGTATTAAGGTGATATCACGTGTGTGCGTGTGTGCATAGATTACATTTGTAATATTACATATGCATTTAATATTTTTCTAATGTATGCAGAACCGTTATAATAATCTATTTACATGCCACCAGTGTAGTACAAATAGCAGCGAATCTCATTGTGTGGTTTAAATTACATCATTTTCACCTTTCTCTCTAATTTTGTATTTTCATATATTTCCCAGATACTTCCACTTGGTGTTGCTGTTGTACTTTTAAAAAAATCACACGTGTGTGTGTGTGTGTGTGTGTGTGTGTGTGTGTGTGTGTGTGTGTGTGTGTGTGTGTGTGTGTGTGTGTGCTTCTCTTCTAGATCCATCCTGTAAAATAAAGGCAATCATTGTAGATATTCATTGAGAAAGTGAGAGAGATCCGCTCTGGTCTTTCTGTGTTTTATTTGCTCCAGAATGATATGCATTATATACTGTAAGGAAAAATCTGAACTCAAAACTAATCTAAAATAAAATATTGGGGCACAAAAGGTAATATTGTAAAGAGACTGCTGACAAAAGTAATCGTTTTAAAATGTGGAGCACCCCACAAGTGAGTGAGTGAGTGGTTATCGAATTAGTCATTCGCCTTCATTCACTCATTCACTCACTGTGTGCGTTTACACGGAGCATTGTATTTGGTTTAACAGTCCAATTCGAATCTATATAAACACCTCAAGTGGAGCTGGAGGTAGCAGAGTTGAAGATGTTGAGGTTTTCGTTGGGAGTGGACAAGATTAGAAATGAGTTTATTAAAGGGACAGCCCATGTAGGACGTTTTGAAGACAAGGTGAGGGAGGCGAGATTGAGATTGTTTGGACATGTGCAGAGGAGGGACATGGGGTATATCAGTAGGAGAATGCTGAGGATGGAGCCTCCAGGAAGGAGGAAAAGAGAAAGGCCAAGGAGGAGGTTTATGGATGTGGTGAGAGAAGACATGCAGGTAGTTGGTGTGTCAGAGGCAGATGTAGAGGACAGGGGGTTGTGGAGATGGGAGATCCGCTGTGGCGACCCCTAATGGGAGCAGCCGAAAGAAGAAGAATCGGAATAAAAATGCCCAACTCGAATGAAATTGTAATCGGTTTAAGAGGGGTGGGATAAACCTTTTTATAAAACGAACAAAATAAAAATCAGCCATGTAAACCCATTAAACCGAATACTGGCATTGATAAAAACCAATTACTTGAGGGACAAAATGTGCTTCCTTAAATCTCTGTGCGATTTCCGAAGCCTCCTCTTCATCTGGCACCGGGATCAGATCTCGTATGGGTAAATGTGAAAACTGTGCTCTTGTGAACAGTTGATTTGCCACAACACGCAAATCCGCAAAGATTCCGAGTTTGCATAAAGCAACCACGACACGTGTAATTAGTGGGATTGGATTTCTGACGGTCTCTTCTCCTGGGGCTATAAATTCCTCTACCAGTGCACACAAACATGAATAACCGGCGACTCATACCGAAGTTTCCAACCCGAACCCACCAGACCTTTATCCACACGCTTCTCGTTTTCGGAGGAGGGAAGTGTAGTAATGGAGATACCAGAGGTGGGAGTAAGTCACCAAATGAAAGTCTCAAGTCAAGTCCAAGTCTTAACATTGCAAGTCAAAGTCAAGTCAAGTCATTCTGTTGTAAGGGTCAAGTCAAGTCAAGTCAAGTCATACTCTTTGTCAAGTCAAGTCAAGTCAAGTCCCAAGTTAGTCATCAAGTCATACCAAGTCGCACACA